>BGPR01008486.1:41170-62878 GCA_013235015.1 Araneus ventricosus | reverse complement strand
TATATCACTTAATCTTACTTTAAATTCTAATATTATATATTTTGAAATCTTAGTACTATATTAATGTATTTCAAAATCGCTTTTCTTAAACTCTAGTTTCGTTTTATTTCCCGCTCTGGAGGTATATTAAATCTCGCGTTTTGGCATATTTATTACTAAAAGAATATTCTGATTACTTCCACGCGCCTACACAAATAGCGAAATAAGCGACTTATTGCCGCCATACTTTTCACTAAAACACTTACGTAATTTACTAAAAATAGCTATTATTCCCTTCACTTTGATCACGTATCTATATGTTAAATCCCTACCTGAGAAAATGCAGGGCTTTTCTATTCTCTTTTTGACTTGAAACTTAAACCAAGATGTACGTACATTCTGTCACTCTCCCATAATAAAAGAAAATTAGAATATAACTCGGCTTTTTACTGACTACAACCACGAAATCATTTTATATATATTTTTTGCTTTGTGTTGGGTTTGGGGCTGTGTCTTGTATTGTTATCATCGCCGTTTTGAGGCTGTTATGTCAATAAATGCAATAATTGTGTGACATAGTTCTTATATATAAGTAACACCTCTATTTAAATATTTAACTTGCCTGTTTAAATATGGTGAGGTTACTTGTAGTTGATGCTCGCAACCCTAATTCGTGCTCATGTTTCACTTTCCCGGGGGGTCATCAAAAGACTCTACAACCATTGGGTGAGTCGACCCTCCTGGGTTATGGAATAGAATGGAAACGAATGCCTCTAAATTTTCGGATCACAAGGTATAATGTTTCTAGATTATTATTATCCGTATATGAGAGCTTTAAAATGAAATATTTGTTTTCATAGAAATAAAACCCCTCCTTCATTTAAATATGAAATAATTTCTTACGAATGTAAAGATGCAAAGTAAAAAGCAACTATTTGTGATTCAATTGTAAGCATTTCAAATAATTGCAATATATAATGTCCATTTTTAATTTAAATAATCTTAATGTCTTTTAATTTTTTAATAAAATAAGTTTAAAAGGTGCTAAATGGGACATTTATTAACTGCTCATCATTAAGTCGTTTTCGTCAGAAAAATAAAAATATTTTTTTATAAATTTCCTTGGAACTATCATCTGCTATTTAAAAAATATTTCAACAATATTTTTATCTGAAGGATAAAAATTTTTGTTCGACTTTTCCACTTTTGTAGACATCGAAAGTATTTTTAAATTATACAACTAAAGTAAAAAAATTCCTTCACATATTTTTTTAATTTTTAGAATTGAATGCAATGCAAAAAAAAATTAAACTTTTACACTTAATCGGGTGAACAAAGAAAATTGTCTGTGCTTCATCAGATAATATCTTTTTCTTTAATAAATTAGAATTGCTGTAGATATTCTTAAATAAGTGTTCCGGTCATTGTATTATTCGAATTGACATGTTCTTAAAACACATTTTTGATTCTTTGTCCTTATTAGATTAGCTAGATGGCATTGTATTTCCTACTAATACATCAAAAAATTAATAAGGGCATTTTTAAAACTGTGTTCATTTTTCATTTGACAGGGATATAATTTTATGTTTTAATATATCTATCATAAATTCGACTATTTTCGTCTTCTCTAATTAAAACGAATCGTTCAAAACGGCATCAGAAGTAGGATGTGCCATAAGTTTGTATCACTTCCGTCATTCTAATTAAAATATATTACTGTTGATAGAATTACCCTCCTTCTTGCAATTCTGATTCGGGATCACGTGATTTTGGAAGTTTATCAGCAATGTGAACGGATTTGCTTCCTTTCTTCATCATTATTGCATTGAAAAGAGATAAATAAAATCAATAGATCAGGAAATAATTGTGTTTAGACGTAAGGGGCGTAAGAATTACATTTGATTACTGTATTAGGCGGAAATTATTCAGCACAATTTACATTCATCGACGCTTTCAAGTTCAAATTGCGCAAAAATAGAGGTGAACTCCAAAATGTATTTATTAGCTGACTGAATTCCTTTGTGGATTACGTAAACATATGGATTATTTAAATTGAAAGAACTGATTATCAATAAAGGAATCAATATTTTTTAGGATCTGCTTAGTCTTAACTCTGTATTTCTATTACTTGCATGAAGGAACGGTGATAGAATTTACTTAAATAATATTTTCTTAAAAGCCAATGAAAGTAAAAGCTCCTCTTTTAATCTTCTACATCTGTATACATAAATTTGTAAATTCTTGTTCCCATGAAAAAGCGCATTAGTATTAGCTTAGATGACAAGCTACCATGTGTGGTTTCAACGTAATTTATGGCTCCTCAAAAACTTTCCAAAAGATTTCAGAAGGAAAGTCTCGCACTATGGAGCTTATTTTGATTACAGTGCGTTCAAAGCAAGTACAATGCGTTCAAGCCTAGATAATTTCAAAAGTGCTCTTTTCCCCCTTAACAGATAGCACGGTGATCAATCATACTGATTGAACTAAGACGTTCTTTCCACCCATATGACATTGGTCATTAGGAGGTACGCCATAGAGGATGTCCTCCTCTATGCTTAATGCAGGGTGGGTGGGGGTGGGTATGTAACATTGATAACAATTTCGACGGTTCTCTTCCTTTTTAGGCATTTCAAGACATTCGGCTTCGAATTTTCGTCAGAGAATTATTTGAAAATCAAGCACCAGCGATCATTTATTTAAATTTCCCAGTGTGCTTTGCCGGTTTAACTATCAACCTTTGCTTTTTTATAATTCCTAGTTTTGCGCCTCTAAAATAATATATATATATATATATATATATAATTTTTCCCGCAAAAAGGGGGGTTGCATCCTCGCCCTCCCCCCAATTCGCCGCAACTGATTGTAACTCTTTCTCTCCGCTAAGCAGCTCTGTTTCAAAATTTTCACATGAACCTCGTTTGCTTTGACTTCGACAGCAACAGATGGCATATTTAAACAAATATTCACAAAACGAAGAACACAAAGGACATAGACAATCAAACAGACTCTCCATGAAAAGGCACACATTTCAGAACAAAAATAAGAACGTTAAAAATTGTAGGGACATGCAAAAGTAGAAAATATTGCCATAAGAGCCCAAACAGCAACAGAACAATTAGCAATATCAGCTGTCGATCAAGGCTCTTGGCAATCTTCGACTTCCAATTTCTTCGGTAATTGTGTGATTCTTATTGGTTTCCAAAAATAGCCATTTATATAATTTCGAAATTGATGTAAGAAGAATTCTCCAGTTTTGTAGGAAAATTTCTCAACTTTTCAACTACATGTGTCATCTCAGTAATTTTTAGAATCTCGGGTGGCAAATGTGGGGGGAAATCAATATGTGCCACCAAGTTGCAGATCCGAAAATGCACTCAGTTTTTCTGTGCAAAACGAACTCGATAATGAGTTAACTCTGTATAATTTGCTTTCTGTTTAAACCTTTTATATTCTATGGAAAATTATAGCCGTGAGAGCGACTTCAAATTGATAGAAATTATACTTTAAAATAAATTATTTTTCATTTTTATTTAATTAGTCCAAGAGCACCTATATGATGGCCCATCGAATCTACTATAAACAGTCAACGCATAAAATAATTAAAATGAATGTGGAAGAAGCAAATCCAAGATTATCATTTGCCAATCACAATTTTGGCACTCGATATCAGTATGAAGTTGATTACATTGTTGAGCGCAGCTATCTGATAATATCAAAATCTACCGTAAAGTGATATATGTGATTGAGTGGTGATAATTGAATCGAAATTTATCTGTTTAAGTTATCACCTATCAAACAGTATCTAAACTAATCAGGAATGGTAAATTTTTCTCAGTTCTGAATTTCCTTTTTGAGGAATATATATATATATGAATTTAATTAAACAACTTTGTTTAGGAGAAATTTCCAGCAGTAATAGATTTCATGTTGCTTTTTTCGATATTCTTGGCCTACTATTCCTACTATAATTGCTCTTTTTTTTTAGAAAGTCTACACGGACCGAAAACAGCATCCATCACGGAGGCATATGATTGTAAAATAATTATATTAAAATAGAAATAAATAAAAAAGAAAAAAAACTATCTTTAAGAAATACACACAAAATATTTTATGTTATCATGATGGTCAGGATACAAAATTAAGGGACAACAAAATAAATAAATAATAATATATTTTAAGGTTTCATATTTTATTTCCGTTTCTAATTGTTGAAAACACGACTCCAAACGTATAAATCTTATCCATATTTGGCTTCGCAAAAGAAAAAGGAATTAAAAACCACCTATTAATGAAAACTGTATATGTGATACTTACGGTATATTTCTTTTCAGTCGAACGAAATTTTTGTGATTGAGAGCGGCCATTCGATCCCAAACATTCTTTAAGCAACTTTTACAGTCGTTTTTTCTTGAAATATCAGTTGTTGCTTTACTTGAATTATTCAAGAGAACTGTTTCATACTGTTGATATCCGTTTATTGAAGTTACTGCGTTATATTTTGTGTGATAAGTCTGCAAAATAATTTTTTGGTTGATTAATTTCATGGATCTTGAAACAACAAGACTTGTAGTAACAAATTAATAATTTATTGCATTCTGCTATTTATAGTAAAGAATTAAGGAATACATGAAGATAATAAATAATTCAATTATTTTTATAAAATTAACATTTCAGTCACACAAAAAAAATCGTTTTTAAGCTAAATAACAAAAGTAATAGTTTTATAAATACAATATAATATGCGACTTACTAGAATAAGGTTACAATATGTGATTTTTGTTTCATTTTCTTGCATGTTTTATTGCAAATTCGTTGATAATACCATCATGATTTTTATTTTTGGTTAGCTCGGATTCGATAGATAAAAAATTGCTAAGGAGGTATATAGTTCTTTACTAACGCTAGATCTCAAGTAATTTTTAATTATGTTTAATCTATAGAAATATCTTTCTGCAAATGCGACGATATTTGGATGATCAATATATTTTTCAGAACGTAACAAAATTTGGATACAATTCAAATAAATTATTTTTCAATAAATGTTGTAACATTGTGTCCTGGAAGGCAAACTTTTGGAAGGATGAACTTTTGTTTGTAATCTTAATTCTAGAGTTGTGTCGAACTTTGGATCCAAACGGTCAACCGGAAGAAGTATGGTATCCAAAATGCACATTCGATTCTGTTCTCTACACAACGAAGCTAAACGCAAAACCCGCGATATTGCCTTACGAGAATGTCGAGAGTTTAGAGTAGTGGTGCAGTAATAAGCAGTGCCAGGACTCTAAAAGCAGTGCCGGAACGCTCTAACCTGGGTGACAATAATCGCTCTATTTTAAGGATGTTTTCATAGAGAAAAAAGGAGCGCCGAAACGGCGTTCCTGTGCATTCCGGATCCACTACACCCCTGGTGTTGAGTCCAATTGGTTTGCTACTGTCATTATTCCTCCTAACACAACTGTAATTCGACAACCACCCTGCACAACTTGCGGAAATGTAAAAGAAAGAACATTAGAGTCACCGGGACAATATAATTATTTATCATATGTTTAGCTGATACGTTTTATATAGGACATATATACCATATATTCACACACAGCTGTTTCAGTAAGAAAACGAGCATAATTAAATTATGATTTATTGCAACTGAATCTTTAAATTTTTGAACATTTGATTAAATTTTCTTTGGAATTAGTGTTAACTATTTCTCAGCTTCAAAATATTCCTCCAAAAGATAGAAATTTCAAAGTGGCGTTTAGAAAGGGCTGCCATCTATTATCATCTTTTGAAAGTAATATTCGACCCGTGTGTCCTAGGTAAGTATGGATAATTTTCCAGATTATTATGAGCTTTGCAAAACATCAGTGTTAATTCTCCTCGCTAAATAAGAACAGTTCTCTAAATATAATGAAAATAATTCACTTTTTTTAGCATAAATATAGTATCAAGAACAAATTAAATTCCTTGAAATATCTGAAAAAGAATACATTGTTTTGAGACTCACCTTGGTTCAAAAAACAGTATTTAAACAAAAAAAAAAGCTTTCTTTTTCTAAATTGGGATCTTGGACGTCTAAGGCATCCATAGAAATTGTAAATTACACTACTGAAATTTTTTTCGGTAATCTAAATTCATTTAATATTTTACACAGAAGAAACTTAAAAATAATGAATAAAATTAAAGAAAATTTCCCCCTAAAAGCTATTCTACGGGGATGCACACAATGATGCTCAGAGGTAATAACTTTTTTTTTTAAGTGAGCATTCTTCATTTGTTTTGAATTAACAAGAATCATAATTGGAGCAACGATAGCCAATCGCCATCCGAACTGCAATTCAGTTTCAACCATAGGGTCTTTTTTTTTCAAAATAACAAAGAATTCGACATTAAAATGATACTTTAAAAGCATCAAAATTCAGAAACTTTTATTCGATGGTGTGTTTTGCATCATCGAATAAAACTACCAACCTACCCAATTTTGTCTAATTTTTCCGAATTCATAAAGAGAAGCTGTAAAAACCACTTTAAGCAATTTTATATTTAAAAATTTTTCCTTCGAAGTACTTGCACTTTGAAATAAGTTGATATTAAACAGCAAGCAATTTCCTTATTTTGATTTCTTCAAAAAATAAGCAAATATATAAAACACCTAAAAATATTTTTTGAAAATCAGATATGCCACTTTTAAATCTTTTTTAAAATAGAAACTAGCATTTTCTGATTGTTTCACTCTTCAATAAATGACAATGTATACGCATTTAAGAAACGATTGACATTCCTTTCATTTTGATTGTTAATTAAATTAAGAAAGTTATTTTCTTAATTTTTGGTCTTAATATCTTCTTTTTGTACATAATTTTTTCCAGATAATGTTTTATTACCTTTCTTTTAACCCATACTGGTTCTTCATCAAAGCCGTTCAGTTCGTCCGTTGAAACAGCCTCAATAGCTTCACTGTCTTTGACACACAATTTTAAGAACACATCTTCTAAAGTTAATGCATTGTGTTGGTCGATCAAGACTTCAGGATTTGTTTCAGCCAATAAGCGGCCGTCTCTCATCAATCCCACCTGAAAAAAAGTTTAATGACTTGGTATAGTATAGTATTAACTAAGTTAAAAAATAGTAAAACCTGCAGAGATGTTGAAAATATTCAATGAACAAATCATTCACCATTATTTTTTACTACTAGTATTACAATCCTGAATGCAAAAAAAAAATAAAGTTTTCTTCGATTCAAATTGGATGACTCAGTTTGGAAAATATGTTAATTCTTGAAAAATAATTTTCCAAATACTTTTTCTTGAAATCGTGTATCAAGAAAAGAAATAAAATATCGGAATGATTCTCAAAGAATGCTTTGAAGATTTCAAGTTAACTAACTGTCTTAATTAGATCCATGTCAATCATTGTCTAAATTAAAATAATTAATCTATCACTATCACTTACCTTTCAGAAATAGCAATCGGTGGACTTATTCTGTAAAAACCTGATTTTTGTTCTTTGAATAGACACTTTTGTTCGATGTATTCCGTTTAAATCTCAGGACAGCGACTATCATTGCAGCTAAAGTATGCAGGCATTTGGTTATGCAGATGTTTCAAATTTCATAACATCTGCGAGAACGCCCAAACGATTTTTATAATTTGATATTTTTCTGGCATATATCTTGGCAACCCAGATTTTATTCTGTCTGTTTAATTTATGAATATATAAATATTTTTATCCGTTTTGTGTGGCAGAATAATGAAAAACAATATTCTTAACTTTTTAAATTATGAAAGGTTGTATGTAAATGTGGAATGGACGAATAAAGAATTTATCCGAACCCTACAACGAATGCATTAAATCTCAAAATGTGTTAAAGAATGCAAAAGAAGTATCTATTTAAAGAGCAGAAATCATGTTTGTACAGACTAGGTTGACTTTAGGGTAAGCGAATTTTTGTTAACATAAGATCATTTTAAAGTATTATACTGTGTTTGTTTCACTTCAACTAACTGCTATTTGATAAATATGAAATATATTAGAGATTTTAAGTATTTAATTAAATAAAAATTATCTGTTGTAAATTGGTATAAATCTCTTTGTTTATTTTGATACCAATGAAATAGCGAGACAAGTTCACTATGTTAATTTGGGGGGGGGGGTGTATTTTAGATATTTTAAATAATTCATTCTAAATTTGTGGCTTGACAAAAAAGATTGCTCAATTATTAAAATTCCAGATTTTTTGTCGCTAGCAATCTTCCACGCTACGCTTCCATTACTTAATAAAAGAATTTTATTGTTGAAACTGTTTTGAGACAATCAAGCGAGGATAAGTAATCTTTATTTTGTCATTTCGAAACTTTTACCCGAAGACGAAGACTCGATTCTGTTAATTGTAGAACAGAAAATGGAAAAGAAATGTAAGTATTGAATATTTGTACATAGTTGTATGATTGTATGTAGATGTGTTGTAATATTTTTAAAATGGGAATATAGTTAATGGTGTTCTAAACGAAGTCATATTTTTTTCTTCAAGTCTCTCACATTTTGTATCAAGTGAATTAGTATAACGTTTACAAGTATTATATTAAATTACAAGTAAGAAACCTAATTACAAAAGTAACGTAATTACTTCCATAAACACAAAATAAGTCTTCCAATCGAATTTTTTAAATATTATTGATAAAGAATAAAATTATTTCTAAATATCACCATTATGTAATTTAGGGTTAAGGAAGAAATGCAAGTTCATAATAAATTATAAAAAATAAGCATTTAAATAAAAAATATATATTTATCAGATTACTCTTCATCATCAAAAATCAATACATAAAACAGTT
This sequence comes from Araneus ventricosus, assembly GCA_013235015.1. Classification (NCBI taxonomy): domain Eukaryota; kingdom Metazoa; phylum Arthropoda; class Arachnida; order Araneae; family Araneidae; genus Araneus; species Araneus ventricosus. The sequence goes on along the minus strand of BGPR01008486.1, from coordinate 54,071 downwards.
AAATATTAAATTGGGAGAAAATATCTTTAATTATTACTGTAACTTCAATGATACCCAGTCCAATTTATTACCTTAAATGCCAGTTAGTTTTGTATGCTTGTTATTTTAAATTCCACAGCCAATTCTTATTCTTTTAATCATCTGAAATAGCGTAATTGCAGTTATCTGATTCAGAAGAATGCAAAACATATTTTAAAACGCAACAGCAACTATAAAAACCATTCTAATTTTCATTGCAGTATTTTGTAAAAATGAACAGAAATTGCTTTTCTGAAAGCAATTTTTAGAATTTAAATGTAAGAAATATATACTTATAAATGTGCTGAATATCCCAATGAAAATTGATAGCAATACACATTTTTACAGAAAATGCCTTCTTCTAATCAACTACAAAGATAATTCAAAAAGTTACAGAACTAGCTCTATAGAGCTCCAACAAATTGCAACATAGCGCTGTGTTTGTAGGGAAACGTACCTAAAATCTTGATAAGGTAATAAGCTAAGTGACATTTTTGTATTAACATGAGACGTTATTCAAATCTTCATGGTTCATTAGAAGAATGTGATTCACGTAATCGCAGATTACCGCTCACATGATATCACAAAACCACACAATAATAACTCACACAGCAATGTCACTTGCAGCACTGCCTAATACAAATTGCAGGTTACTGTCACTGCAAGCATAGTATTAATTTGCTGCATAGTATTAATGTTCTACAGATCTAATCCCGAAACATTTAGCTACAACCACTTAAATGATAATAAAAAAGAAATTTTCAGCTTACAACGTGGGCTTGCCGAGCCTCCTCCACATAATGTGTAGTGATGATGATGGTGATGGACTCTGCCATTGCTAGCTTCTGCAGATGCTTCCAAATACTGAAATAAAATGATTTGGGTATTTCAGATATATAAGAGGTTTTCACAACTCGCAGCCCGAAATTCGGATTGAGACTTTTGAACATTACATGGATTGATGGTAATTTTTTGCCTAACATATTTGCCAAAATACCGATAGTAAAATCAATTAAAATGAATTTTTCAATTTGAATATAAGAACGCATTCTGTTCCAGGTTTTTCAAAGCACATATCTGAAAGAAAATGTGCATATTTTTCGATAAATTATGTTGCCTGAAACAAGAAAGGAAAATTCTGTAAATTCAATTTTAAGTTCATAAAACAATGATATACCACATTATTTTTTCTAAAACTCAACTTATCAACAATTTTAAGGTGGTGAATTATATTGAAAAGATTCGCTTACTTCTGTCTGGGTTATTAAAAAATTATGTATCTTTAATATTACATAATCAGTATTAACTACCTTCTCCGAAGAAGAGGATCCACTCCCACAGTGGGTTCATCTAGCATGAGAAGTGGCGGCTTATGGATGAGAGCAACAGCGAATGATACCCGTCTTTGCTGCCCGCCACTGAAAGAAAGTAATAATTCACGCATGCAAATTATGTCACATCATGTTCATATGGAATTCTTGCATTGCATGCATTTGATTTGGTTAATTAAAAAGGAGAAGAGATGCAAAATTAATTAATCAAGCGATGAAATTAAGACTTCAAGACTGTCTAATGAGAGTAAATCAATTAATCATGGGTGAATATCTAAGATTGCATAAATGAATGACGAGACTGCATGATAGTATGCAGTAATTTATAGAATTAACTGCTATAAAAAATCCGAAAGTTTTTTTATTATTAAATATCTGTCTTAACTAATTTTTTTAAAAGGAATACTTTGTTTTTACTTTGAAGAACATTTTTTTTCGCCTATAGTCAAACAGTCGGGTTAGAAACCTTATGAGAATGACTATGCAGGGACAAATTCTGCATAGGAAAATGTTGCATAGTTAACAATCAGAGGTAGTATTCCCATTGATGGAATAGGATGATAGATGATGAAAATGACATCGATCAGGAGAGATGTTGTGATTTCTCACCTAATTAATATTGAAGATATAATTAAAATTATCATTGGTCTCCGATTGTGATTAATAAAATGCTTAAGGTTATGATTAATTAAATTTTTAAGTGTAAGTAAGCACATACTTGAAATTTGATCTTATAATAAATGTTTGGTTAAACAATTTGGTCTAAATGATCTATACAGGAAAGGAGATAGTGGGCTGATAAACCCAAACGTTCACAATTAAGTTCATCATAAATGATTCGTTGATGTTTATGACCAGGAGCGTTTAAATTAAAATTTTATACATCTATATAGCCAATAACGAATATCTCTGCATTTTTTTAATATCCGATATAAAGATGAGACCGCATGTTCCAACCAAACGCGTAAAAAGATTAGAAATATTCGTTTTTGGTTAAGAAAAATTGAATATTTCTTTCCTCTTTGAAATTTCAAAAAATTCAGATAGGTGGTGTTGCATGTTAAGCGACGGTTTAGAATGTTTTAAAAAAGAAGATATTGATACCAGGATGGAGCAGTATTTGCAAACTCTCTTCAAATTTTAAAACTTTATTATTACAGACTACTTAATAACAAATTAGTACTACTATTATTACTTTATTATTTACGTAAGTCAAGCATTAAAAATATTAAAAAAGCATCTAAAATATATAAATTTCTAGAAAGTTTCTGCCTGGAATAAAAACTTCTCCAAATATATAGATGACTAAAAAGAGCAAAAGCAGCTATCTTACCTGAGGTATTTAATTAATTTATTCTTGTCTGGTATATCAAGAAAACTTGTTAAAAATGAGATTCTTTCCTTAATAGCTGATCTTTCCATTTGGTACAGCCTTCCAAAATAAGTTAAGGTCTCCTGCATCGTTATTTCGGGATATAAGGCTAATTCCTTTCAGAAATGAAATTTAAAATCATAAATTAAAAAATAAACCAAATCATAAATTAACCCTTTTAGTGCCGAACGACGATACACCGTCGTTCGCAACACTTGTGAAAAGTGCCAACGACGATATATTGTTGCGTGTGCGATGGCGCCTAACTATTATCATCGCAACGCAAAATAAATTTATAAAACGTTATAAATGGTTTTATTAATATTTCGATTTATTAATAATATTCGATTAATATTATAAGTTAATATTAGATTTTTCTGTTTTCCGTAATGTTTTATATTTATGTTATTTGTATAATTTTCAACAAATATTCAAATACAATTGGCATTAATTTATTCTCCTTTTTGAATTTTGTAAACATCATTCTTATTTCGTTTTATATGAGCTTTTCCACAAACCTTAGCAAATTCATCAAATTGGTCCGGCATTTTTCGCATAGGTACAATAATTTCGAATGGCACTAAAAGGGGTAAAAGATTTACTTCTAGAACTAAAATTTCACAAAAATGTATGAAATATTGCAAAAACATTTTGAGAATGGAAATACTTGTATATAATTTATTTCAAAGGTAAAGCAGTACATGTAAATATGAATTTCTTTTTATTAGTCATACATTCTAAATAGTCTTATTTCATTCGGTATTACATTTATTCATTTATTTAATTTTATCATATAGAAAATCTAAAGTTTAGAAAATTAAAGTTTAAAAATTAAACTAAATTGAAGTAAAGTTTTGTGTTTGATTTCCTAATTTTGTGTTAAAGATTTTCTTGATTTTATTATGGCTAGGTCGCGATAGCTTACGGCAGCGATTCTCAACCTATGAGCCTCGGATGGCACATTAGTGGGCCGTGGAACGATAGTCAAGAGTCGAAGTCAGGGAAGCTTCAAGAGTCACTTTTTTTGCTTTATAAATAATATATTTTTAATCTTTTTACAGTAAGCTTTACTAATTGCTGAGATATGCGTGCATATAATATATAAATGTATTATATGTGTTTGTATGTTTTTACTTGTATATTTAATTAGTGGGCTGCAAAATATTTTTTATGCTACAGGTGATGCGCATGACCAAAAAGGTTAGGAACCGCTGGCCTAGGGGTATGGTCTTGGCTTCGGGGTTGGAGGGTTGCAGGTTCAAAACCTGATTCCTCTGAAGATCTGCTGTGGATATGGGCCTGGTCCACCCCATATCCGACGCCGTAGGCCCAACGTCCTCCCACAGGCGTGGTGTGTAAGTTTGGAGAGGGGTGCCAGCTCAGGTGACGTCCTCGCCATCTGATCGTGGTTCAAAATCACGAAGTCCATCCTAAAATAGCCCCCCTCATGTTGCTTTAAAACGGGACGTTATTAAATTAAATTAAACCTGTTAACGATTTTCATTCGAGGCTCGTCCACTGCATCTTCAGAGCAAAAACAAACATTCCCGATTTTTTCAAAAACTTGTTATTTTCTTATTTCGTAACATTTTCTAGTTCTGAGTTGACTATCCCCTGGCTACTTTGCTTAACCCTTGAAACTATCAATAATATTTATAATGTTACTTCGTTTTCCTGGAAGATGATATGCGTTATTATTGTAGTTTTTTTTACTGTAAACTCATTTTAACAAAGAATGTATTTAAATGCCCTCAATTTTTTGCAAAAGCAGATCAAAAGGCGAGATGCGACTTTCGGCTCTTCAGATATAGGGCCGCTTTTAATAATGATGCCATGATAATGCAATTCAAATTCTACAGTCATTAGAAATATATAAACTTTAAAAAGTATCGTAATGCTACTGAACATTATAATTTCAAATTAAACCAGAAGCAATTTTTGGAGTAGGAGGATTTCGAAAAATAAAAAAAAGAAAAGTATTGTAACTGGAAGATAATTCGAAGATAAAAGAACATATTTTTTTCTTGTAACAGTGTGTTAATGAGCAGCTGAAGACACAGTTATAGTACTGTTACAAGAATACATAGTCATATATACAGTTGAATACACGGTCGTAAAGAACAAATGCAAATAAAGGGCCTTTATTATTCAGTATTAAAGATTTTGCTGCAGAAGATTAACTGAAGGCTTATACTTGGTGCTGAGAAAGATTAACATAGTATGCTTTCTTCAAATGCACAGTATTAGTCTTTTCCAGCCTTTTTCCTTCAACCGCAACCAGAAAAGAATATCAGTTACATATTCAGCATTAATGAATGAATACATCGCTAACCTTCCTTATTTATATATCCCTTTATGTGAAAAAAGTCAGGTATTTTCCTGCATTTGATGTACGTAAATGAAAACTATCCGTGAGTTTTTTTGTAAAGAATATTTTCTCCTGGTGTCAAGGATTTCTTGAAATACACGTCATTTGACGATCGTTAAATGTCTCACTAAGGAAAAGAAAAATTTGGAAGGGAAGCTAGCTTAAATACTACTTCACTTTTAAGGTAAATGATGCGATAATTTATCATATTTATTTCTCTTGATGCCTCGCATGATCTTATGTAAATCTAGAGAGGTCTACAATCGTTGTTTAAACAAGAAAAATCTTCAAATAATTAATCACTTTTTGTAAATCACTGTGTTATCACTCAGGAATTTTTATCATCGATATTAAAAAAATCTAGAAAAAATATATAAAGGTTCCAACTGGTGTTTCCTCCTTTATTTAACAAGTTAATCGCAATGTGAATCAAATACGATTCACGCGGTGATCAAATACAATTTATACCTACTATCTAATCAGATGACCTCCTCCTCTCCTGTAGTTAAGCGATATGTGCTTTATATACAGTGTATCTTAAATGTATTCTTAGTATCAGTTCTTATTTAGTATATATAATTCTTGTATAGTGTATCTAGCGTTTTCAATAAAGGTATCCTAACAAAGGTGTCCAAAAGGACTATCAATCAAACATTAGATTGACTTGGTATTATTGCTAAAAGAATCAAAGCTTTCTAAAAATACAACTAGTATTAAGCTAAATGTTAAATAATTTTCTGTTCGTCCAAGTTATAGTATATTTTTTATATTTCTTTTACAAATTTAATTGTTTCACAAGCATTTTATTACACATAAGCCAATGCATGTAACAAGATCACAAATAAACAAGGACGGGCTCATTTTTTGTTCCGAACCTGCATCCGTAAACAGTTTGTAAAACGTCTGTAAACCCAAACCAATTGTAACATCACTTGTTATAACTTTGTAAAATATTTTTGAATTAATAAAGTTGTTCGGGGGGCGGTTCTCTGTTGCGGGGCCTGGGAGGGCTCCGGGGGGGGGGGGGTTATTCGACGGGCCCCCATCCCAACCGGCGAAAGGGGGCTGAGTGGTTGTGGAAGCGGGGGTGTCTCGTAGCGTTATGTAGTTAAGCGATAGCGAGAAGGAGTAATCTAATTAGATAGATGTTTCGAATTTCAGACGTGAGTCGTGGCGACTAACATGTTAATAAATTAATTGATGTGAAGTCCAGAACTTTTAGTAGATGGAGTTTTATAGTTGGCAAATCGTCTATAATTTCTTTGAGCGTTCACAAAAGTGAAGAGGGAAGAAGAATATATTCAACTAAATGCAAGTACAACATTCAGTTATCCCCATTTGAGTTCAACTACCGCTTTATATTTTTGCTAATTTGACGATATCTCTTTTTAAAACACAGTTTTTTCCGAACTTTTAACAAAATGAGTTCTGTATTTTTTCCATCAAGTCATTTAGAATAATAATAAAAAATGCCTTATAAATTCATGGAGCATGGCATTTTGATCGCACATTTTTTATTTCAATACAACACGTCCCCAAAGCCTCGATAGCTCTCCGACACTCAGCATTCAGACATCTCAGTTTTCACACAGCACCCGTTTTAAAAAAACCCATCTTCATATTCTTCATATAGTACGAATTTTTCTCACACACTATTTAAATTTGGATAAACCTGTTAGTTTCGCTTAGCATGGTTTCGATGCATCCTGAGATGATTTGAAAATATAATTAAATACTCTGCTTCGTTAAAAGGCACAAAAATGTATTCGAAATAAAGAAATAAACCCACTTTCAAATTTTTTTATCAATTTGCTTTTTAATCAAAACTTGCTTATGTTTCTCTATCGATTTGGATAATATAAGTTGAAAAAAGGCCTTAATTATCAAACCAAATAATAAAAATTCAAAAACAATAATATAACTTGTGTGAATTTCCTTCTTACTTTCTCGTATATACGAAGTATGAAAAGTTGCAATAAGAAGTATATTGTAACTGCCAAAAAAAATTCGACCTCGAGATTTTGACGAATCTCCACGTTTCAGACTTCCCAGCGTCAGGAAAAACAATTTTTGCCATTATATCTGTCTGTCGGACTGTGAATACGATAGCTCAAAAACACAACGATCTAGAGGTATGAAATTTGGTATGTCGCCAGCAGATTTCTGCCAACTGTTGGACGACATCCGTCAGCAGTAAATCTGGTTGTTCGTCTGTCCACGTCCATGTAAACACGATAACTCAAAAAAGCACAAATAGCTGTTATAAATAAATAAATTTAACACGTAGCTTTATCAGAAGAATTGAAGATCTGTATCAATAGTAGAATTGCAGATCTGTATCAAATTTTGCACCAAACCCATCAACAGAACATCAAACATATTTGCGTGCGTGCGAACGAAGTAACTCCAAAACGCAAAGACTTAGACAAATGGAATTTAGTATGTGGTTTTGTCACCAAAATTGTTGATCTGTATCAAATTTTGGACCCATTCCCCAAAATCCATACTCGGTTTTCTTCACTATACTATGAAGCCAAAAACGCGCCATGTTGTGTTAATATACCAGAAAGTAGAGGGGAGAACACTCCCACTGGTCGGAATTATATCTGTCTATCTATGAACATGACATGACGTTTTTCATCCATCTAGCAGTGAGCTAGAGGTAGGCAATTCTTTATGCAGTTTATATATAAAAAATTATTGATTTCAATGTAATGTTGGACGAAATTCGTCTACGGGAAATCGGTCTGTCTATCCTGTGAATAATATAATTTGAAAACCCCACACGCTAGATAGATGAAATGTGGTCTTATTACCAGATTTGCAGATCTGCACCAAATTTTAGAGCAAATCCGTCAACATGTTGACTGTCTTTCTGTCTGTTTAATCATTTGTACGAGTGCAGTTCGATAATAAAGGTACAAGTGGCTGACATACAATGCACGCAGGTGAAATACTGGCGCAAATTGCATTATTCGATACGTTTAGGAGAGGAAGTCAGACTGAAGTGTCGTTTTTTTTGCAAGACGCAGAAGCAAAGAAACATAACGTGTCTAATCGCAGGATATGCAACGTGTGAGGTACGTGCAGTTATCAGATTTTTGCAAGCCAAAGGAGTAAATCAGAGCGAAGTTCATCGTGGATTATAGGGGTAGCGCCGAAAGTTTTAAGGCGAAAAAAAGACAACGTTTGGTGCCAACAGCCTAAAGATGGATGAAATGATCTGATCAGAAGAAAAGAGGCAGATCAAGGACTTCACACACGGATGACAACTGCGTTTGATTAAGGAAGTCCTACAATATTCACCCTATAGACCAGATTTAGCCCTCTCGGATTTTCATTTATTCGGACCTTAAAGAAATGTTTGGCGAGAAAACGCTTTGCGGATCAGGAGGATTTGCACAACACCGTTCTGAAACACATCAAGAAACTTGACAAATAGGCAGTAGTACCATGATGGGATGTTCAAACTAGTGTCACGTTGGGATAAATATCTCATCGTTTAAGGAGATTATGTCGAGAAATAAACAAAAGTACGTAGATTTGTGAAATGTATTAAATATTTTCTGCAATTATAATTGTCAGTGTAATTTCGCTTCGTACCTTTATTATCGGGCCACACTCGTATGCAAACGCATTAACTCAAAAACGCTATTATTTATATCAATGCAAATTTGTGTGTGGTCTTATCGCTAAAATCGCAGATTTGAGCCAAATTTTGCACTCAGATGCTCAAAGCGAAGTTTTAGTTATATTTACGTCCCGCTTTGGCAGCAACACGAGGACTATTTTGGGACGGACCTCGTAATTTTGAACCGCGGTCAGATGACGAGGACGACACTTGAGCTGGCACCCCCCTTCCAAACATCCGCTCCACATCAGCGGAAGGGCATTTGGCCCCGACGGATTTGTCGTGCGCCGGGCCCGCTTACACGGCGGTTCTTCAGCGGAATCGGGTTTCGAACCTGGAATCCTCCGGTCTCGGGGTCGGGTTCTTGCCACCGCCGCCCCTGCTCAAACGAAAAGATCCAAAATGCATATTCGCTTTTCTTCATTACATGACAAAACACAAAACGCGCCATATTGTGTAAGTATATGGGAAAGTCGAGGGGGGGGGGCCTCCCGCTCATTTTTAATCTGAAAATAATTTAGATGTAGCGAATAGATGAATTCTATTATTAATTATTGCATAGAAATAATTTTCTTTAAGCAAAATGATAAAGAATATGGCAAAAAAATTCTGTAAAATTTATGTTAAATTAAAAAAATAATATTCGAAAATTACTTTGATAATGTCGACAGGAAGGATGACAAACAATAGTATCATTAAACTGATAACCATTTCCTGTACGATTTGTCTTTCTAAGCGATATAATAATACAGCCAGTTCATTTTGTTGTAGAAGTCGGTTTCTTTTTGAGGAAAAGCATATTTATGTCAAATTTATTATAAATCATAGCAAGTTTGCTTGCCATTCGTGACTTCAGGAACTTACTCTGTTCTCAGTTTTCCTCGTCTGGAAACTATCTAATTAAGTTCTATTTTTTCCTCAATTTAAAGATTCTCTCACGTGATCTTCGCATTGAAAATTCGATGTAGTTTTTGAGTAGGAATGACTTCTACAGACCAACGCTTTTCTTAAACTTTTTCTATTTGAACCCACTCTCACCATTTTCGCTTGAAAATTTTTGTGTGACAACAGAAATATAGATACTCATGAAAATGAAATTAGTAGATGGTGATAAAATAAAAATTCTTCAAATGATGATAAATAAAGAGATAAATTAATTTAATTAAGTTACATGATAAAAATGCTAACGAAATATCTTTAATTCAGATGTTATTTTTATTAGCACGATAAAAGTTATAGGCTGGACACAATCAGTAAATTGCGTGATGCGTCATGTGACATGAATGATGCAAAAATCGGTTAACACGCTCTATAGGACAGACCGTTGGGCCTAGAGCTATTAACACCACTTAACTGAATAGTTTTCTTTGCTATCTAATAAGATGACCCTTTCTGTTTTGGAAAGGGGCTGTCGTTTTCATTCATCTAAGAAGCAGACATGACACAGGCTTGGAACAAAAAAAGCTGAACTTCATAAATACGGAATCGTATCAAACATAAACACCTAGAAGCAAAATAAGTGTGATTAATTGAACAATAAATGAATAAATTTATACAAAAAGTGCTCGGAATATTAAAAATATTGTAGAATTATTATTTAAAAGAAAATTAATGGGTGGAAAATGAATTACGTATAAAGTTTTGTTAAAATAAAAACTATGATAAAAATTATCTCACTAAAAAATATGGCCATGTAAAAACTTTTTTTGATTATACATAATTATTAAGCTCAAAAAATGAGAAACAAAAGTCTAACAGTTCACGCTTTCTTTTATGCTTCAGTCTGCTATTTTCCTTCATTTTCTAAATTGGGGGGTAAAAATTTGATTCGCGGGTTTTCTTTATTTTTTTATCATAGCCATTTTCTTACTATCAAGTTCCTCCTAGTAACATTTGCCTGATGACCTTAAATTTTTGCACGTTACTATCAATAGCATCACGCAAAAAATCTTTTTTTCTAAAATATTCAAAAGCAGACTGCTTTTTGCTCAACATTTTGTATTTAACACTCTAAATTGAAGAATACGTATCAATATACATTCTTTCTGATCTTTTACCTATAAAACCCGAGATTAATTTGATTGTGTACACGGCGCACAGTTTTTGTTTGCGTGCTATTCACGTCTTTTGTGGGCGCAACCCCTCCCCTCCTCCAACGCATTACCAAAACTTTTAATGCAGATTTACATCGATCCCAAGAATGACAAAATTCGATACCGAAAACACCGAAATCCGAGTTTCCGCAAAAATGTGTCATGTTTGTGTTGATATACAAACGTTAAGGAACGAAAACTAACAAAAATAAAATCGAAATAACTAACAAAAATGAAGAAAAGAATGGTAAAAAGAACGCAAAAATAAAATGGCTTCCTTCACGGAGAGCTAACAATCTTTTTTTTCTCACGAAATTCGGATCGGAAAAAATTCGTGGGTTGATTTTCTATCGAATCAGAATTCGGAATGAATTCTGATTGGATGGAACGAAAGATGATTGGACGAAACGATAAAGAAAAGAATACAACCTTCAGGCATTCCTCCCAATGTTAAACTTTGACTCCAAAGCGGCGATACATAACTCGGACGCTGAACGGCTTTCGGCAGGATTACGCAATATCTTATGAATTCGAAACTCTTTCGCTTTAGAGCCATACGCAAAATTTTCACATGGCGTACAGTTTTTGTTTGGGGTAGCAACCCCCCCCCCCCAAACATATTAACAAAAATTTTAATGCAGATTTGCATCGATCTCAAAAATGATAACATTCGATGCCGAAAAAGCGGAAATCCGCGTTTCCGCGGAAATGTGTCATGTTTGAAGAAGGTATAAGATACTTAAGATGTTTATGGATCCTACATATTTTTTGTGTCAAATTATAAAGCTAGTTAATGATTCAATTTAATCGAACTTTAATCGAATTTTAATCTAATCGAACCTAAAATCGAGCCTATCTTCCGATCCGGTGTTTTTTACCCGGTTATTAGATTTTTAAGAAATATAACCGGTTATAACCGGGACAAAAAATAACCGAAAAAAACCGGTTAACCGAAACGAAAAAAAAAAAACGGTTTTCGGTAAAAACCGGTAAGCTTTTCCCATCCCTGGTGCTGACTCAGAAAAGATTTTTCAAGATTTTAACTAGATTTTTAAATAAAATTTAGTCGAAATATTACCGTTCTTCTTCACGAACTTCGGAACAGATTAGCGCACAGAAATCATTTTTGCACTATTTTAAAAAATTGCTTTTTAATGGTATTCATTTTATTTCCGGACAGTTTTTTCTCTAATTTTATTACATTTTTAGAAAATTTTTCAGTATATTTTCCAGAAATACTTTCCAATTATTTAATTGCTGCTTTTATACACATGCACGAGCGTTGCGACAATATTACATTTTTTGTGTCTACGTTATTGTTGCAATAATTAAGAGTAGATTTTTAAAAATAATATAAAGATAGGCGAATCACGCTTAAACATTATCATGCTACGACGTTTCGGACTAGAAAGTCGAATTTCCTTTAAATTTTTATTAGTAACTATCACCATTAAAGCAGGCGAAGATTTCTCCGTTGTAAAGCCCTTTTGTATAATCAAAGGATAGTGGCCCAAAGTTTGACAAGCTGTGTCATAGGCAATGAACTCCGTGAAACAAGCAACACCGATTTATGAAAAAAAAAACATTAAAATATTGCTCAGATTTTAAGAGATGAAGTGCCATTTTATTTATTAAAGGTCACATGTATTAAGATTTCAATTTAATATGTTACCTGAGGCATGAATCCTACACCAGGACCTGGAACTGTGCAGTCACCCTGGCCTGGAGTTTTGCCGAAGATTTTAATGGTGCCACTGCTGGGTTTGTGCCGTCCCACGATGCATCTCAGCAGTGTTGTTTTCCCACAGCCGCTAGGACCCAAGAGACCGTATCTAGAAAAGAAAAGAGAAATGTTAAAGTAAAAAAGATAGTTCTAATTTTTTTCACAGTTGGTCTGAAAGACTGAGCGCCATGTTTTTACATTAGAATACTAACACATTTTTATAAGATTTTAAAATTAAAATTGTGTGAAAGCGACAAAAGAACTAGCAGAGCAAATTAGTAAGGAAATTTCGGTAATAATATAAAATTTAATTTTATGACGCGTTATTTCATGAAGAATAGGAGTACCTAAGATCACTAACATAA
>BGPR01008486.1:0-41070 GCA_013235015.1 Araneus ventricosus | reverse complement strand
TATTAGCGTCCCGTTTTGAAGCAACACGAGGGCTATTTTGGGACGGACCTCGTCATTTTGAACAGCGGTCAAATGACGAGGACGACATCTGAGCTGGCAGCCCCCTCTCCAAACTTCTGCACCACACTAACGGAATTACATAGTCGAAAATATATATTGAATATTGGAATAGCTATGATTCAGCCTCGAGAATTAGGGTGAGTGGCTACATTAATCGGTTAAGCCCCAAATTTTTAATACATAATAAGTTTTAATGTATTTTCTCATTGGGCAGGGTCCATTCCCATCTTACCTTCATCGCTTTAAATTCTTAGACTCTCCACACTGCATCTGAGAAATCATGAGTGATACAGATCATTATATCTTCTCCTGCTCCCTCACCAAAGAGTTCCATATAATTAAACCCGCAGCTGAACACAAAAAAGCGTGGTTTAACAATCTCTTAACAAATAGACAGACTGTCACCAAAATTAAAGGTGCCTTCAAGACCAGCAGGAACATTTTCAATACACTGACCCAGGAGAGAGACCATAACTGACTCCAATGATGTCTTGGGGGTCCTTGTTACTTTTATCTTATCTTATTGAAGGATTGTTCTTACTCTTTTTATCTTTTGCCAGTTTGCCAGGGACTTTTTACTTGACATCTCCTCTCAGGATTGGCTTTTATTTCACAGTTCCGCTTTCTGTCCTCCTGACTTCCCGCCTGTTGAGTCTTTTTTTTTTTTATTATTATCTACATGTTTTGAGCTTTTTAAGAAATGCTTTTTATTTATTTATTTTTACACTGGATGAGTCAGTTTTATAGGTTTATATGGATTACCGCTCTCCACTTGTATTTGCGTTTTTAAACTTATTACACCCAGTCGGTTTCTTGGTGTGGGAGTCTCTCGACGTCCTAGGGCAGCTATTGGTCCATGAGCCCCGAAAATAGATGCCTGTTCCAATTCCCGAGTCTCTCCGCAGTTCTGGAAACCTGTAGTCAATGCACTAACGGTTGTTTGGATATTTTTTGGGGGAAGGGGGCTATGAATACTACTTTTTGACCTTAATTTTACTTTTAGACTACAAAATTTTAATCCTTATCCTCCCCTTTGGCCGTTTTCATGCTGTATAGGACTTAAAAGTAATTTTTAACTTCCGCAGCTTTTACTGAAAAAACATTTTGTAACTGATGAATAAATATTCCCGGGTATGCGGAACGTGGATTGCCGATGACTGACGAAATTTCTTCCATTCTATCTCTGAAATTTTTTTTTTAATTTATGAATTTTTAATTCAATGTCTTGTACAGTTTTTATTTGCGTTTTGTGTGTCTTTTGATGTGTAGTGTGTGTGTTTTGTTTTTATATTGTGGGGTTTCAATCTTTGACTTATTTATATATCTGATCTGATTTATACTGCTTTTTCTGTGTTTATTTGTTTGTTTCTTTTTCAATGCTTAAATATTTTTATTGTTCCTTGCTTGCTCGAGCAGTTTTTAAATTTATTGCGTTAGGTATGTTTTTATATTTTATATGCACATAAAGAGCCTCCATTTTGTCATTCTTTTGGTGGTGGAGTACATGTAAATCAAGCTATTCTCTCGCCACAGAGGTGGGTCGAACCATGTTTATACTCCCAGCTCTTTTGCATTTAAAAGTACTGCCCCTGTTCGGGCAGTGCTTGTATCTTTTTATTGTACCTAATAAATCGTGTCCTCCACATGCTAGTGGAGCGGCTCTCTTCCCACTGTTCCTCTCCCGGCCTTGCACCCTTCTTGGGTAGGTCGGGCCAGTGTGGGTATTTTTGCAAGACACAAACGGGAGGACGTTTGACCCTACGTATGATTTAACGTTCAAGAGGCAACATATACGACGGATCTTCAGTGGAATCGGGTTTCGAAACTGGAACCCGACGGCCCCAAAGCCGAGGCCTTACCACTAGGTCACCGCGGCCCGGGAGTGGGGGTGGATCAAAAAACTTTACATAAGTATGATGCGGAAGTTTGAAGATTGGAATGTCTTTTTATGTGCTCAACCTTGCTAAGACCGTAAATTTACTATGATTTACATTTACGAGGCTCATATCCAATAATCCATGATGAAGTTGCAAAATAACATGGTAATGTCAAATCTTAAACTAAAAATGGATTCTAATGGAGAAGTGCATGTAATGCAATTATTAAAATGAAGAAGCTATTGGCTTTAAATACATTATTTTTGCTAAGAACGTGAACTTAAAATTATTTTTTTTTGGTAAATGACAAGGTCTTACTATATTTCAGAAGGTTAACTTCGTTTCAGATTTGAAACAAAATAGTTGGTCCCAATTTAACAAAAGTTTTCATCAATAAATTTTTTAACTTTTAAAATTATTTATCTAACTAGAAACCATTTCCATGGAATAATAAACAAGAAAGAAACTCTTATAAGGGAACATGCTATTAATTATTTTCAGTGAAAAAAAATTGCAAATGTTTATGATGCCATCGGACTTCAAGGACGTTGTTTCTGTTTAAAAGTAACTTTAATATAACAGCTATGAAGATAAAGTGATAAACATAATCGATTCAAACTCATCGTGCCAATTTAATTTTGAAATCTGAGGCGCATCTTTTGTTTGTTGCTTGTAGATTTCTGCAACAGTACGGCGTAAGACAATATTAGATAATAGGTGGATTTCATTTTACAATGTGACAGTGACGTTATATAAATTGACTTTATTTGCAGTTGGTATTTTCTCATTTTTTATTTTCCGATACAAATATGTTGTAACGAAAAAGAACAGTTCCATTTTTACCGTTTGTCGTAAGAATTGTAGTATTTCTATTTAGCTATTTTAACTTGCGTCGGAACAAAGAATTTTGAAACTTTAATGTGAAAGATTTCATGAAAGAATTCTTAGAGAAGATAAAAGATTAGAGAACATATATTTTCTTCGATTTGTAAATTAATACTTAAAGAAAAATGCCATATTTCCTTGATAATAAATAAAAACACATCTATATTTTATTTCTTCCTTTTTTCATTTTCTAATTTTTCTTTTTTCCTATCTTTCCCATGTATTTAAAAATAATTAATTTCGAACGAATTAACTTCAAGTCGAATATTTACTTTTATGACACGTATACGTAATTGTTCCTTCTAAATGACTTTCTTTGCTGTATGATGAAAATATATTTATCAGTTTTGAGGGGTTTATGACAGTCCATATTCTTTAAATGAGAATTTTACATTTTTAATCCGTGTAGTTTATATATTTATTATTATTTATTTATTTATCATCATTTGGATTTCACTTTAAGAATATATTCTGCCACGGCCAAGTCTTCAAAAAAATTTCAGCTCTTAAAGGTATATATTAAAGAAGGCCTATCTATTTATTAGAGTGGAGAATTTGAAACCACTTAGGCATGGAAACTCGGAATAACGTTTCGTACGGTTAACTACAAAATTTCCCTAAAATGATGCGATAATTATATTTCAGGTAATGAATGTTTGTTTACAAAGAAAATATAGCTTGTCTATCAGTAGTTCGAAAAAACTTGATCCCTGAAAATTTTGCATGGTAAGAAGAATGTGCTTAGAAGTTTGCTTTCGTCATTTGATCTTTGTCTGGAGCCTGTTCGGCACATAAAATTAAAATAAAACCGCTGTATATGTCGTCTGAAGCTGTCATATCGGGATTTATTCAAGTTTGACCTTTCTTTCTTCCAAGAACGCCTTGAATTGTCAAGGTCACAGGAATTATTTGCGCGATTATCAAACTTCCTCTGTTGTAATTTTTCTAAGCCAGTTGCGATGTGCATGAAAACAAACGAATGTTTTCCTGATCCTAGCTTAATGCATACAGAACTTTTCAGTAATCTTTTGTGAGCCTAACTTTTTTAGTTAATTTCAAAAATATTTATATCTATTTATTTCAGAGGATGCAAATTTGTGAAAATATCGTTCAGTAGCTTATTAAACGTCTTGCTGCCTGATGAAATTAATTTGTAACATAGTGTTCCTTGCTGAAATAATCTGCATTTTACGGAGTTTAATGAGCGAATATTCACTTTAAATGAGGTGATACAAAGATTATAATTCATAAGAAAATGGATAAAAAAAAACACAAATAGTTGTAAAAATGCCACAGGAACCTGTTTAACGTAGAATATGTTCCAAACTCAACAATTTTAAGCAAAAAAAACGTTAAACAAAGCCATCTTAACTAGAAGATCTAGAGACTAAAGGTGTGTTATTTTCTGTTCACTGTGTTATTTTCTGCAACTTCAATGTCCATAGCCGACTAAAGTACTATTTGTGGTTGGATAAACTTTTTTGTTCGGTGGAGTTTGTCGCCAATCTAGCTACACAAACTATCAAGATGGATGGTTGTACTAGCAATCCCTCGCCTTGATTATAGGCTTAATTGCTAATGTATTTAATAGTTGAGTTTTATCTGAGAATAATTATTTAAAAATAGATTGTAAATAATTATTTAAAGAGTAAAATTTATTTTTAACACGAACATTTAAAATAATAAAAAGAATTATTTTAGCAAGATTTTTAAAAAGAATTGAAATTTGTTTATTCTATTTTTATTCATTTATTGCGTTTATGAAATTCTTTTGCACGATGGTTTAACGTTTTGCCATTTCGGGCGAAGTCGTTTTTTTTCATGTTAAAATTTTCTTCATCTCATAGAATATATATTTTTTCTTCTGATTTTATTTTGATCAAAATATTAGAAGAAACGGGTAAGTCGATGAAGGTTTTCCAATTTCTTGTTTCTCATTCTTCTCATTCTCTTGTTTCTCTTTTTTCTCATTTTGGATTTATTCTATTCTTATTTTCCAAAATCGATAACTTTTCATTACGCTAGTGACGAGATTAGATTACCAGTTCCATTGTTAATATTTTTATTATTTAATTTATTCAGTATTATTTTAATTGCTTATTTAATTTTGCGTTTCAATGATTGTAGTTACTGGATTATTATTAATAGCAATTACATTTTAAAGTTGTTAAACTGATTGATTTTTAAAATAAGTTTAAATAATATTTGCTTAATAAGACGCTTTCACTTCAGTAGTTTTCATTTAATAATGCTAAAAACATTTTAAGAAAGAGTTATTGTAATTATAGTAAGTAATAAAATAATATTAGCATATTATAAAATGTGTGGTAGTTTTGTTAATTTGCGAGCAGAAAAAAATTCGGAGAAAAATGCGATTTTCCGAGAAAAATAGAAAGAAAAAAAAAAAGAAAATTCTGTAACAATCATAAAAAAAACTGTTTAGTTTAATTTAGTTTAATTATATTAACGTTCCGTTTTGAAGTAAAACGAGAGCTATTTTTAAAAAAACACAAGCAAGTTTTTTTAATAAATGCAACCTTAATGTGCAGTACAAGTTGATGTCGAATTATTATTTTTAAGACATGAGAGTAAGGGTGATGAGGAAGTATCCTATTGTAATTTGTGAAAATTCCTGATTTTTCATTTAAATTCCAAATTTTTATTTCTAGGTGACCAAAAGTTTCTTTTCGATAAACTTGAAGTAATTTTTTTTAAAAATTCTGTGTGTTGCCTAGTTTACAAGTTACTTTATCTGACTACGTGAGGGAACGAAATTTTGAAAAAGCGCTTTAATGTGCAATTTCAGTTCATTTTCTGACTCAATATGATTCAAAACAATGATTAATACCAGTCAGGAAATTTTATGTCACTTGAGATTCAGTAAAATGGGATAATTTAGGTAAAAAAATGGGGGAAATTAGAGCAAAAAGCAAAACACTCTATCAGAAATTCTAATCCATATATTCAAATTATTTCTCTACACAGCACATTTACAGCTATAGCGAAGGCAATGAACTAGGATCTAAGGAATACTTGCATTTAGAGGAAAGTTATGGCCAGTCAGTGTTCTCTTATTAAAAATTTCACAAAATGCATAGGTTTATTCATTATTATGCAGCTCTAAATGAAAAACTATTGATCTCAAAACTATATCTCTAGATCATTGCCTTGACTAGACTTAAGACAACATGTATACAAAATGTCAGGGAAATATATAGATAATGTTTTGAGATATCGTGTTTTGCGTAAGTAACTTTTGACAAAATATAAGTTTTTCAAAAAACGCATCTAAAGTTTTAATTTGCTTTTCATTAAAAATATATTTATTTAACTTTATATTATTACATTATTTTCTTATCACATTTCTTCATTCTGAAAGCCCGTAATTGTTTTCTAGAATTTTTTGTTCCTGTCAAAGATTGTCTCTTAGAAGTACCGATTCTATGGTTATTGAGATTAAGATATTATTTCAATGTATATATTGGCCAGGAACTATTCCCAGTTCATGAAATACTCTTCTAAGACCATAAATCAATAATTAAACAACAATTGTCCCAAAACGTGAATTTTGTAACTCCACAAATGTGCATTTTGGCAAAATGTCCATAGTAGCTTGTCAAAATGCAAACTCTAATTCAAATTGACAAGACTTGCAGATAAAGTATATAATTAATTGAAATAAATAAAAAGCAAATTAATTTATACTTCAGAGTGCGGTGTATTTGGTATAACGAGGGAAAACAGTCAACTTCCGGTTTCGTTGTTAGCTACTGTGTTTTATAAAAAAATTCTATATTTCCGTTTCTATTCAACGTAAAAATAAAATAAACCCAGATTTAGAAAGCTAAATAAATGGGTTTTAAAGTAAAACCATAAAAAATTGAGAATTTCGACCAAAAACCGTCTTTTAGACATAGTCAGATACCTTAACTCTGCAAGATCTTCCCTTTTAAATCCATTCATTAGAAAAATTGTTGATTGGAAAAACCATGAATAAAATATCTTTATATCAGCTGATTCAATCATTACTCTGATATAACAGAAATGTCTTTAATTTCCAGAGGAAAACTAAAAGCTAAGACGCACAAGCATAGTTACTAATACATAGTTACTAGTATACGTCATCCACGTCGTTTACTGCATTTTAAAATGTATGAGGAAAGTCGATTCAAAATACAGGTTTCCTGTCGGTTGAAGCGTTATTTGTTCAGATATACAACCTGGCAAACAATTCTTAGAGTGTCGCAAGTACGATATTTTCATCCGCCTTAATTTTCCTGATATGCAACTAAATATAGCTATTTCAACCGTTTCCTCAATTTCATTGATTTTGTGTTTTGACACAAAGATCCTTTTGACCAATTATACCTTTGTGGCTAATTAGAAACTTGTGGCTAAAACTTAAAACCCATTTCGCTGAAAAGAAAGGAAATTTACGTGTGAATAAAAAATGTGCGCAAGCAGAAATCTTAGAAAGTGAGAATTTATTATTTCTTTAAGTTTCGTATTAAAAACATAGGATAGCTAAATAATTTTTTTAGCATTCTTTTGAAGAAAGAAGTTTAATTATGTTAAATTCCAAATGAAAATTAAAAAAAAAAAATTGCGTACATTTCTCGAAAGATCTAAAAGTAGCGGCACTCTCCCTTTTTCTCGGGGGGAAAAAATAGAACCGCTTTCCCGAAATTATGTTCATTTTTTAATTAAGAAATTTACAAAAGAAGATCTGAAGGAGAAAAGGAAGATCTTAACGAGGAGACATAAGCCGACTGAAAAAAACAAAAAAAAAAAGAGAATTTGTAAGTATATCAAAGGTAATTTTCAATAAACAAACGCTTTTAATCTTTAACGCTTTTCGAATTGTATATATTAAGCTTGATACACCGAAAAAAGAAAACAGGAGCAAATTTTCGGTTATTATTAGTGGAGTTCGATGACAGCAGAATTAACCGACTGCTCAAATTACAACAAAATAGACAACAATAAAAGAAATGTCTATCTTGGAACTAACAAAAGACCATAACACAGTAGGGGAAAGTCGGGTAAGATGGCTACCTTAAGCTTTGGGGATTTTTCCTGACCTCAATATTCGTTGCTGGAGGATTATTGTTTCGGCAAAATCTTCTTCAACTCTTTATTTTAAAGTGATATTTTTTTAAAGTTTTTATTTTCAAATCTGAGATCCCAAAATTTCGTTTTAGGGAGAAAAAAAAAGTAATTTTCCTCATCTTAACCGCACAGTCGCGTAAGATGACGAGCGGTGTTGGATAAGATGACGAGCGGTGTCGGATAAGATGATGAGCGGTGTCGGATAAGATGACGAGCGGTGTCGGATAACATGACGAATTGAGATAACAATTTAATTCAACATCCATATGCTATCAAAAAACTATTAAAAACTGTTGAGATCACATCTTGATCAGAACAAATTGCTTATAACAAAAAACAAACATTAATCGGATTAAAGTAACTGCACTAAAGAAAATAAATATTATCAATCGAAATTTGAGATTCAAACCTTAAGAAATGAAATATTACAAAAATCGCATCGCCATGGGCTTGGATTTTGTCCCAGCCAGTATAGGTGGAATGGAGCCAGAGATTGCACATAAAACACTGGAATCCCAATCCTGTATTTCCTTGTTCACTGCAAATTATGTATTCTTCATTATCGAAGTCCTCTGGCTCCAGATTGTCGTCAGCGTCAACGTAAGGAAATTAAAATGAATGGAGACTTCAGACTCAGAACATTAGAAGTCGAGGTGTCACTTAACAACTTTCTTCTTCTTTTTTTTGTAGAATTTTTAGCAGGTTTGTTGCGTTGAGTCTTATTAACTTCAACCTTCTTTAACTGTCGCAGTTTTCGTTTATCTTCTTTTTTTCTCTATCTCCTTTTTTAATGAGATGCTCATTTTTCACTGGAGTGCCAGTAAGTTGCAGGAAAGACAAGTGGCAGTCAGATGGCACGACGAGTTCATAATTTAACGTGGAGGGGTTCGTCATATTACCCTCCACCTAATTTGTCATTTTACCCGACTTCGCCTTTTTATTTCAAAAAATATTGAAGCATATCAGCTCATGAGAAAAATTAAAATAATACATCATTGAAAAGGTTCTGATTAGCTCTTTACGAATATCACATGTCTAAATCAAAAATATTTACTCTGTGAACGCTATCTCTTACACAGCAACAACCAAAAGTTGCGTAGGAACAATTCAAAAACATAACAACAAAAACGTACTGTGAATCACACTAATAATGGTGTGGAATATTTTGGTGTGACACGGGGAGCTGACCGCTATATTTCTCCGATGATGCAGAATCGGGGCATTCATCTAGGGAAAATTTCGAGAAAAATCCGATTCGTCATCTTACACTCTTCGTCGTCTTACCCTATTTTCCCCACATATGTCTCAATCAGTGGCGTAGCAGGGAAGGGGTATTGATACCCTGGACACCAGTTCTGGAAGTTTCCAGGATGGGAAATATTTTCAATAACTGGAAATTATTAAAAGGATTCTATTTACAGTGGAACATTGGTGATTGGAGTGTTTTTAATTCGTATTTCAATTTAATTCTTTCTCTGTTGCCTTGAATCTCCTATTAAAATAATGTTGTGATATCATCTATAATTCGAAAATAAGTTGGCTAGTTCTATGACAAAACTGAAAATTTTATTTTCTTCTGAATTTTTTCCGTTATTTAAATACGTCCTTACCTTTTGTCTGGAGTGATCGTAAGAAAACAATTTTTTAAAGTCATAAATTCACTAGAAAGTTTTAAAAATGGACACGGTTAAAATGTCTGTTTTGAATTTAATTTTTTTCCGAGCGATTATCGAGTTTCTTGTTTGAAAAAAATTCTGTTTCTGTCAAGTTTCAAAGCTTTTTTTTTTCTTTTCCTATTAAGTTTCTTTTCCTATAATCACCTATGAATTTTAATGCTTATAGTTTGACTAAGCAATTAAATTAAAATTTTGCAAACTTAGGGCAATAATTTTCTTATACGTTATTCCTGTGTTTAATACTTGAACAAGAATTTTAATATATTTGTACTGCCCTTAAATGTTGCGTAGTTTGTGACACAAGATTCTTGGAGAAATTTGAAACTGTAGCATAACTGGAGTGAGTTCATCTTTGTAGAATTAGTTGCTATCAAACAAAATCTTTGATAATTAGTTTTTTGAAATATGAAAAACAATGATAATTTCAATTTCAAATTAGGCAGAACAAAATAAGAATAAAAGGAATAAGATTTCAAATTTAAATAATGAAGTGTATCTCACACATTTTCTACTACATTTATTGTAAATTTATACAAATAAAACATTTTTTGAAACAAAATTACAATCCTTATTAATCCTTCTCTCATTCATCTGCATATTAATGCAAAAGGTAATTTTAAATGTGCTATTAACATGATTTTATCATCATTGTTATCACTGATTCTCTCTACGTTATTAAGAAGTACAATCACGAAATTTTTTCGGATATGAGGCTGATAATATCCCCCAAAAAAGAAGAGAAAAAAAAGAAGAAAAAGAAAAAAATCGTTGTTGCCGTGTATCAGTATAATTCAATCGTAGAATTTATTTCGAACACATCACCTTTTTATTCACTATGCTGGGAAGGATAATTTATTGCATTGAAGCTGGTTTTCAATCATAATTCGAACGAACATGAGCGATGAACGTTTGGGTTAACTAATTCTGCTTTGTTCTTTAAAAAAAGATAGTGAGAGACTTAACATTCGGGATGTTCTAAAGAAATTTTCTCAATCAAAGTTCCGTAGAGTAAAGATGCATTGATCAAATTAAAACAAAAGCTTTTTATAGTCTAATTTTTTATTCATAACACAAACTCTATATTATTATTCATAAAAAAATAAGTTTATCGTGATCGAAATTTTTTTGCAATCATTTTCATTAGTGAAATTAACTTTTTTACATTAATAATATTTCTGAATACTTTCCAAGCTCTTCGTTTGTCTGTTCTTTCATCGACATTGGTGTTTCGTTTAGGTACACGGCAGCCTTAATTTAACGTTGTGGCTATGGAATCGTACGAACGTGCGCAGCGGAGAAGAAAAAAATACAGAAAAGGAAGGAAAAAGGACATAAGTTCAACTTTCCTTTTCCTTATTAAATATCGCATTTGTGTTTTAAATATAAGTTATTTTGACGAAAAAATTTTCTACTTTGTCCATATTTTATTTTTGTGCAAATAGCCAATAAAATAAAGAGTAAGTGTCTAACAATTTGGGGTCAAAATGACCCCGCGCGAGTGCTAATGTTCCAAAAATGGGTGCGTGTGCTGAAGGGTCAACTCTCTGTCACTAATATCTTTAGTTTTAGTCTTAATAGCAATTGCTAGCAGTAAATGATTTCCTCTCAAAACCCTTTTGTAAACTGTAAATATCTTTCTTTTGTAAATATAACTTTGTAGTAATAAATTGTGTTTGTTTTAACATTAAGCCCTTTCATTTTAGTTTTCATACCCCGAGTCTTTAACCCCCCATTTCTACATAAATGTCCTATTTACTCAAAAATGTTTTATATATTATTTTTTGAGTTTATTTGCAGTTTTAATTTTTTCACTTCCCGGTGTAAAGTTTCCGAAAAGAAAATGAAGATCACATTTCAAAAGAAGGGGAGGGCGGTTTTAGAATTTGCCCTGGGCGCCATTTTATGTAGGTAGGCGCCTTCTCGTTACTCGTGGGATGGGAATCTTATCCTTTATTCTTCAGCGATGATGTTTTGGCGCCATCTCATTATGAGTTAAAATTCACTCAAAACTCTTAAATCAAAGTTTAAAAATAATTTTACAAAACAGATCACAGTTTTTTTTTGAAGTTTTTAAATAAGAACAAAGTCCAGTAAATGCAATCGAACAAGACCAGCTGTTGCAGATGAACGATCTACATAAAGAGTGCAGTTGCATTACTCAAACGTAGCCATCGAGAGAGGAGATAGTGCTGACAGTGACTACACCGAAGCGACAAACGCCATGAGGATTCCAAAACCTCTTCAAGGTCAAAGCTTTGAAGGAGGAGAGAGGAAAAATGCCCCCAAAACATACTAAACTTGGCGCGAATTGCTCAAAAAGGGACGATTTCAGATAGTGATAATACATGGTCAGATTCTTAAAAGACTTCTTCATTGAAAGAATTTGTAGTTTTCTTTTTCATTTTGAATAAGTACTGTAAAAAGGACTCTTTCAAATGGTTTACAGTATTCGCCTTCACGGTTTATGATAGTATATGCCAAAAAAGAATTTCTGAATGCCCGGTTAAACGCTGTTGGTTACACTAACAAACGC
Organism: Araneus ventricosus; assembly: GCA_013235015.1. Taxonomy (NCBI): domain Eukaryota; kingdom Metazoa; phylum Arthropoda; class Arachnida; order Araneae; family Araneidae; genus Araneus; species Araneus ventricosus. Next base: position 28,930 of record BGPR01008486.1, on the reverse strand, counting down.
AGTTCTTAGTTATTGACTCCTTGTTGTTCGATTGCTTCCGTACAGTAATTTTCAGGAGTGCATACTGTTTAAAATCTATAAATTAAGCTCGCTTTGAAAGTTACTAGGTTCTTCTGTTTGTTAGTTTTCTACTTTCAAACTAAGTTCGTTTGTTCGTTTTTTATTAAAAAAGAAAGACCCTCAAGAATCCAGTCGACGGACGCTATAAAATTTATGAGCGAAGCGGAAAGGATGTGTTTCTTCGGCGGATACCATTTTTGGTGGCAATTTCGTGAGTACCATTCTATTTTATAAAAGAAACGAATACAAGGAAGTTTGATTTCTTAAGATACAGCTTTAAAGAAGCTTGCATGTTCGTGATTATGCCATTATAAAATTTATGCTATTATATCAATATTCGTTGTATCTTTCATAGTTTAAGTGAGTTTTTCAATCATTATGTTTAGTTTCTAATTGAAATATCGATAGGCTGCGATTCTTTTGATCATTATTTTTTTTTCTATAAAAAGACATAGAGACTTAAAACCGCATGATTATTCTATAAATTAGTTATATTTAATATACTCTTCTAGTTTGAGAAAAAGTCTATCATCCTATTTCTTGAAAGTTATTGTTGAATAATTTGCGTATCGTGCCCTTTAACTTTTATTTAATTTTCTTCCTATTTTCTTCCTTATACTGACTGTTTTTTGTGAATATTTGATAGAAAGTATTCGTGCCAGTAGTTGGTGTCACTTTTCTGTATATATAATCTCCATTATCTTAACCTCCGGCTCTAATCCTAAAGGTTTCGTTCACCTCACAAGTAGAAAGCTTCGATTTTTAAGAGTATTATTATACTGAGAAAAGATTCGTCATTGTAACCCATTGAAATATCCACTAACATAGCTCAGTATTGTTATAGATTTAAAATTTGCATAAAATCGCGTTATTCGACAGGATTTTGAGGAAGTTATTTGGGGTTTTATCTTTACTATTTATATAAATAATAATTAATAACCATAAAATAGCTGTAAAATTAAAGCTTTAAATCCATTTTTGCACATTTTTGCTGAAGAAAAAAAGAACGTGCTCATAAACAAGAAAATCAAGTTAAAATTGGTTTCCCTAAGTCTGCGAGACAGGCAACTTAAAAAAGTACTTCGCAAAAAAAAGTATTTGCAAATAATTCTTACAAGGCCCTAGAAAAGCAGAAGATAAAACAACTAAGATTGAAAAAAAAACCGAAGAAGCAGGAAAACATTTTAAAGTAAGCATTCAAATCATGTTTGGGAGGAATGATAATTTGTTTTTCATTTGGATTAAAATATATACTGACGACAAATATAACCTATAATATATTCTAGCACAAAAAAGTTGGAAGTTTTTCATGGCTGGTATGTTACGCTAATATTGCGTAAGACTGGTTTGGTCTACTTAGATCACCTTCCCGTTTTAAAACCGTGCATGGACTATTTTGGAACTGACCTACAGCAATTTCGAACCGTGGTCAGAAGGAGACACTTGGGACAGCATTCCCTTCTTTAAATTTCCATATCACTCCAACATTTGACCCCGACAGGTTTTAATCAGCAATAGGACTTTTGATTCTGATAAATTTAGTATGCACCAGGGCAGTTTATACGGCGAATCTTTGGAGGAACTGGGTCTCGAACCGGTGTCAATTTCGAGACTCTGTTACCAGGCCACCGCAACAAACCAGAGTATAATCTAAGAGAAATAAAATCAACGAAATTCCTTACGATACTAAAAGATGTTTTCGGAAATGTATGGGACTGTACTTAGACTTTAATGCAAAAGTGAATTTCTGGTTATATAGATTATATTACTATCGTATGTAGCATTTTGATATCGGCTATGAATCAAATTGTAAATAGTTACACACATTTAGCTCCTAAATAACTAAAATTATGCAATTTAAAAAGTTACAGCTTTTAAATAATTTTGAAGCTACTCTTGGAATTAGAAGAATTCATTCTCTTTGCAAATAATTTTAGTTTAGTTATGTTAAGTTTAGTTCAGTTTTATTAATTTCTTGCTTTAAAGCTATGCGAGAGCTATTTTTACACGGAGCACGTCAATTTTAAACCAAGGTGAGGACGATATCTGACACCCCCTAGGCTCGTGCGCACAGATGACATTTGGAAGGACCATCTACTCCCTCATCAAACCAACATGGCATAGGTTATTCCAGTATCTACTGTTGGAGTAAATAAAACTGTAATAGTAAAGTTTGGAGAGGATTAAATATCAACGGGAAATTTTTCATAAGATATCAAAAATGAGTTCTTAAGGAATTATGTAAAACTGTTTTCTAAAAACATGATTCATATTAATATAATTCTTGTTAATAGAACGAATGAAATATGTTTTACAATATCAAATCTTTTTTTAACATCCAGCTACATCATTCTAAAACTCGAAATTCTACAGCGTTATCGAGGGTAGAAGATAATTCAGAAATGAACTCTTTCCTCTCAAACGAAACACAAATGTAAATACTTGCAAGACATAATTTTCTGATAACTGATAATCAATTCTGTGCTCTATTTTTTATCTTTATCGTAGAGGACAATGATTCGTTTCTTGATAACTTCTTTCAGTCTTCTGTAGTTATCACTTGATTACAACACGACGAGTTGATCTTATACCAACTTGTTGCCTTCTTTACCATAAAATTAAGTAAATCTCTCCAAAATATTATTTTCAGCTGTTTGTTAAGTACGTTAGAAAAATTATTCATGTCTTGAGGCAGTTCTAATTAAGAAAAGAAGCTTTACATTTATAAATTTCATTAGAGGTTAATTTTATTAAACAGTAAGTATTTCAATGGCTGACCGAAAAGTTAAGCGTACTTTAATAGTGCCAGATATACAACCAGGTTCAGATACACGTTATGAGATAAATCACACTTGGTGGTTGCGAGGAGACGACAGGAGTAGATATATAAGGGGCGTTCTGGGACACATGTATCAACCAATCACTCTCTCAGCCGGTTCTGGGACACAGGGATCAACCACTCACTCTCTGCCGGTTCTGGGACACAGAGATCAACCACTCACTCTCTGTCGGTTCTGGGACACAGGGATCAATCCCCCTTCATTCCCTCCCAGCCAGTTCTTAGATAAGGAATTAATTATTTTTTATCTTTCTTTCGGACTTTGAAAATTTTTATAAGTGTTTTTTAGGGACTTGGAATTTTCTCGGCCTTTATTCAATACGAATTGATCTTTCACTCTTATTTTATTTCACAAACTTAGTATTCCTTTTCATTAATTATACATATATATTTTTTTATTATTTTTTTATCTTTTTCTTCATTTTCATTATTATTTATTTTTATTTTCATTTTTTATTTTTTTATTTTATTTTTTGCTGCGAATGAATTTTTAATTTGTTTTAAGGGAAAAAATTTCAGAATCTTATCCATTTTTTTCTCTCTTCTTAAATATAAAGAAGTTTACTTAGACGCTAATTCGCATAAAATCTTTTTAAAAATTAAATCAGTTTTATATAGATATATTCTTCTAATGAACCAGCTTCGATTTATTTTTCTTACATAATTCAATTTCACTCTTCGTTTTGAGCTTATTTTTCCATTAACAAATGTGATTATAGAATATTCTATCAATAAAATTTTAGAGCAACCACATTAAAAATCTCTTAGGTTTGAATAAGTTAGTGAAATGAAACCTTGAAATTCTGTTTTTAACCGTTTCGGGAATAACAAAACATCAAACTGTTTTAAAGTCAGACGGAAAGTTCCAACTATTTTCTTAAACTTAAAGGTGTTGGCATTATTCTTACAAACAAACGCTTAACAACTGCATTGTCTTCCATCTCCCGTTTTAATTCTTTTAACATCGACCAATAGCTTCAATAATATCTACCGGCAAAGTTCATTTTCTGTTTAATCCAAATCTTATCCATGAAGACTGTTTGTGATTTACTTCGAATAACGATAAAAGAGTTGCATTATACCTCGTGTTCATGCATTTGCTTCTCTGTGCCACTGATTATTTTATCTTTAAAGTTTAGAGAATATTTGACGACTCAACATAAATAATTCTAATCATTGCTTATTCTGCATTAGTCCTACATGAAACATTCTTATAATCTAATGTTTCCATCTACCAAACGATTGTCGCAGTCTCTTCTGTCTCACTTTAGAGCGAATCTTTTGAAAAAAGTGTCTAATTATGTTCTATGATAAGAAAGTTACCATGCTATCCTTTCTCATTATTATCTCTTATCTGCCTTTTAAGTTTCGAAATGTTAAAAGTCACCAGTTTTATTATTGCATGCAATCCTATGTAAATGCATTATCGGAAATAACATCTTCTTAAGAAAATGGTCGAAATTTTCATTTTCCCGTAATTCCTTTACAACAGAAAATAGAAAGAAAATTGAAATTAGGCGAATTATCACCTTATCATAACGAACAATTTTGACGTTTATGCTTTTTCGATAGCGGCAATTGTTTAGAAGTTTATGAGCTGAAAAGTGATTTTCCCTCCCTTCCCCCTAACTTAAAGTATCTTTCAGACTATGCATGTTACCCCTTGTTGGAAAGCTCTCGTCATTTGCAATCTCTTTCATCCTCTTTCATTCTTGCAGCTCTAATCCTTATGAAAATAGAGGGTGAGAAGTTCTTTTTTTCTATACAAGAGACAATTTTTTTTGAACATCTTATTGTTTACTGCAGATTATATATTTATCGTCAGAAATCATCTATTGAATTATTGAGAAATAGTTTTTTCCATTGCATTTAATTTCTATATTTTAATTAATTGTTAAAAATTAAATTACAAAGAAAATTCAAATTTACATTTCATTGTTTCATGCGAATCATGCAGAGTATTTTTTGAAGATAAAATCACACATTTTCCGCTGCAGTAAAAATTAACCAGAGAAAAACTATTGCCAAGAAATAAAAGATAGTTCACTTTTTTCCCCGTCAACTAAATGTCCAAAATCAAACCACTCTATGACTTGCACTTCAAAAGACATGGTATATGATAGAAGTATTCAACTGATGAATTAGCGATTCTATTCATGCAAATTAATATACGATATTAGAAACGAGGATTATCTCATTTTAAATTATCCCAAGGTAGAGTTGGTAGTTGTTGGCCAGTTGTTGTCTTACAGAGCATCTAGAAAGATGTTTCATGGACCTAGGTCCAGGTAAAAGTTCGCTTTCCCACCAAACAGCAGTTTTACAGATTTGAAACAATTCCTCACTTAACCCATAAACGCCCAGCGTCCTCATTTGAGGACAGTGAATAAAACAGTGTGTAGAATCGTTTTTGTTTCTTGAAAAGTTTTTTTTATTATTTTTAATAATGGTAGATGACACTAAGATTAGCATTGCTGCAAATTTTCATGCAGACTGTTCATAATTTCGTGATTTGCATTGCCGTTTTGCGATTTTTCTAGCCTCGCACATACATTTGGTTTTCGCGCAGCTGCAACAACTAAAAGCAAAGTGAGTAATTACATCTATTATAATAGTTTATTTTAGAGTAGTATGATAGCATATTATGTTGTAATTTTGAGATTTTCATTGCAGAAATTATGTCATATGTTGTTGTCCTCAATTGAGAACGTTGGGCTTTGCAACCAACTTTTATTCAAATTTTCAGAATCATTCACTTTTTGCACTTTGTGCGTAAACATTGAATTAAAATTTCGTTAAACTTTTTAAAAGCAAATGTTCTTATTTCATCTTTTTTTAGGACAATATAGAGTAATAGCCATGTCTCGTAAGTTTCCTAGGATTGATGAACATGGAAATATTTGCTTTCAAAACAAATTGAAACATATATTATTGCTATTCCACCGGGCCTTGACGAGTTAACAGATGAAAAGGATTTTGATGATAAATGTACAACTATACCTGCAGTATCTGATAGCAGGTACAGCAAGATCGAAATTTCAGATAAATTAATGAATATTTTTGATTTGCATGAATAGCACGCGGGACCATCTCCGTCAGAAATGAAATGTCAGCGAAAAAAGATAAAAGTAAATTGGTCAAAAGTTGATCCTTAATATACAAAATTCAATGAAGAAATAAAGATTAATAAAATTTCGGAAGTCTTATACATGAAATGCACCAATTAAGTGTAACAGAAAAAATTTGCACTCAGGAGTATACGACCTTATCCTGAATGAAAAGCTTATATACGCTGCTAAAGTAAAATACAGTCTAGGTGACTCTTTATCTAAGAATGATAATGATATTTGTGCATTTAAATGTTTTCATGAATGTTATGTACTTTTAATCATTCTATGTATGTATCGTGTTCTTGGATTCAGTAATTTTTTGAAGGATTTGTCTAGAAAATGTATATTGTTATTATTAGCAAAATACTTAAATTTTAGCGCTAAAATGCAAAATTTTAGTATATATTTTTGATAAATATTTAAAAAATTAAATAGCTTAAACCAAATTTGTCCAAAAATTATTAAAATACTTTGACCAGGCCTTTATTACAATTTTTATATATTGTAACAAAGTTTATTAACTACTCTAAAAATACTAACTTTTTATCACTAGAACGCCCAGTGTCCTCAAATGAGGTAGGGCTGTAATTTCAAAGCTAATAAAACAATATCCTGAATTTCACATTTTTTACTCTAAATAGTCCGTAATAACTTTGATTTGAGATATTCACCAAAATATATTTTGAAGAATAATTCGGGAGTTAAAGGGTTAATCCATTAAATTTTTCAACGAACTGATCATTTCTTCTCTGCTGATAACAACATCTGGTATTTACCGCCAAACAAACGAAGAACTTTCATTCTGTGTGGGTTTACACTCAGTTCACTGATAGTGAAATACGTCTGCAGAATCAAGAAGAATCTGTGCTTGCTTCTAACAGCCGATTCTTCGTAATCATAGTTTGATAGATCATGCACTTCTTCGAAAAAGAAGATAGTCAGTAAAGTAGATATGTGTTTAGAAATTTTCTTGTTTATATACACGTGTTTTTAACAAAAGTGTGAATCTTCTATAGTGTAACATCACTACCGATGGCCGCGGTTTATGGCTGAGCAAGATGAAGCCAAATGTTGAAAAATTGTTGTCTTTCAGATATTTATTTACAGTTCCATCACATTTATGAAAAAATTAAAATATGAAGAGGATCGGAGATTTATTTCTCGATTTTCTCAAATATAAAGGCAGGCAGTGTTCTGCACTACGAAACCATGGAAAAGTACCGAATCCATGATGCTATCGATTTACATAGAACGAGAAGGCCAATCGAAGTTAACCACAGACTAAGAAATCACCTAATAATATCTTACAGAACGTCTCTACCAACAACGATGCAACATACCGATGGTAACACATATAGCAGATAAGATTTTCAAACACAGGGTTACCTCTTTATAACTAATTTGTTTTCTACTTTATTTTATTTTTTCCCATTAACAAATACGAGTATAGAATATTCTATCAATAAAATATTTGAGCAATCATACTAAAATCTCTTAGGTTTGAATAAATTAATTAAATTTGCCGAAATGAAACTCGAAATTCTGTTTTTCTCACAGTTTTTGAAAATAATAAAACGTCAAACTGTTTAACACTTTCAAAGGCGGTGGGAAGTATACTTCCCACCAAAATTCGTCAATTTTTAAATGTACAAGGTAGTCTATTTTAAAGTTCTCAACAAATTTTTCGATGAATGGAAATCCTAGACGTTCCAATTTCTTATCTCAAACTGTAAAAAAGTGTCTTGACTTTTTAATTAATTATTAATTAATTAAATTAATTAACAAAAATAATGTCATCCAATAAGCTAAATGAACTAATAAACTAATTATTCAAATTCATAAATTATAATTTTTTCCTTCTAATTAGCTAACTCGGACTAAATTTTGTTGCATGATTTAAATTTACTTTGCTTTTTGAGCATATTTCTTCCAATAACAAAAAAGTTTAGCAAATCTTTCTTCATTAAAATATAAGAGCAATTATTAAAAAATTCTTGGATATAAATGATTTTTTCCTTGCATTGTGAAATTTTTTGAAATTGAACTTGAAACTTTGATTTTCTATCAATTGCAAGAATAAAAAAAAAATGACTGGAGGCTGTTTTTTTTCAAACAGCCGCCGATGTTAAAGGCGTAGGAGTACTTTACTCGCGTGTCTCTTTTGTTTCTCGAAGTTACTCTCAATTCTCTTTTGTTTCTCTGAAAAACTAATGTATGGAAAATTAGTGAAATAAAATGAAACTAAGGTTACAATGAAAATTGTTTTAATTCTTAATAAAATATATTACAATGACAATTCTTTTGTTTTGGATTCTTCAATCGTGCGTGGATATGTTACAATTCTGTGTAGGATCGGTCGATGATATGAAAAGTAACATATATAATTTAATAATTCTGGACTAATGTTTCTTGTAAAAGTTGAATCAATATATGAATTCCCCAGAATACTAGGATAATTTGTTGGCACCATGTTCAAATCAAAATGCTTCTTCATGAAACCGAACGCTTTATCATTCCTTTTGACATCTACATTAAAGACACCCATAACAAGAATTGGAACACCTTTATCTATATGAAATCCTTCAAAGATCAGCAAATTTGTATCTGAATATTTTATGTGAACTTTAACTTTATAACTTTGCGACTCAGTAGTAGCTGAACTACAAATCCGATTTTCATTTTTTTTGTAACTTCTGTTGTTATCCCTAAAATAAGACATTAGTTATGTTTTTAACATATGTAGTTACCAAGACATAGAGGATCTCCCATACAACATTTTTTGTGGCGTTTTGCGTGTGAATCAAATTCCTACCCGAGACCCCAATGGGAGGAATGTAGTCCTATGTTAAAAGATGCGAAATTATTTTAAAGTTGACTGCTTTAGGTGAAAAATTGTTTCAAGTTAGACAAATAGACTTCATTTTAACGTTTGAGGGTTAAATTATATTCTTAAGCTTAAAAATTCAGCATTAGTTTAACATGATTCTCTAAAAGGGAATCTCATTTTCATCACGTGCTTTAGTCCTGGTAACATAAAAATTAACGCTCTTTCCCATATGTATAAATTTATTTTTTTAATAAAATTCAATAAGTTTCTTTTACAAACGTCTAAGTTTTCTTATGTTTCGCAAAGTCTCGCTCTGCGAAAGTTGTTTCAATCTGAAAAATGTTTCTCTTTTCTAGCTTTTACGGACGATTATAGAGAAAAGAAGTTGTCTTGAATTTTCAAAGGTTACTTCTTTTTCAGAACTATTTTAAAGATGGTTACTTTAAATGAAAAATTATCTTGAGTAAGAGAAATATGCTACATTTTAAAACTTCAAGGTTGAATGATTTTTGGAGGCTTAAAAGCATTTTATGTGATCGATGTTAAAAGAATTAAAATGGGAGATGGAAGACAATGGAGTTGTTAAGCAATTGTTTGTAAGGATAATGCCAACACTTTCAAGTTTAAGAAAATAATTCGAACTTTCCGTCTGATTTTAACCCTTTCAAGGGCCATTTTTTTCTAGTAATGGTATAATAAAATAACTTTGGGGTTGAGGTTAATTTAAGAAAAGAAATTTATTTAGCTTATTGGATGACATTATTTTTGTTAATTAATTTTATTAATTAATAATTAATTAAAAAGTCAAGACACTTTTTTACGGTTTGAGATGAGAAATTGGAACGTCTAGGATTTCCATTCATCGAAAAATTTGTTGAGAACTTTAAAATAGACTACCTTGTACATTTAAAAATTGATGAATTTTGGTGGGAAGTATACTTCCCACCGCCTTTGAAAGTGTTACACAGTTTGACGTTTTATTATTCTCAAAAACTGTGAGAAAAACAGAATTTCGAGTTTCATTTCGGCAAATATTATTAATTTATTCAAACCTTAGAGATTTTTAGTATGATTGCTCAAATATTTTATTGATAGAATATTCTATAATCGTATTTGTTAATGGAAGAAAAAAATAAAATAGAAAACAAATCAGTTATAAAGAGGTAACACTGTGTTTGAAAATCTTATCTACTATATGTGTTATCCATCGGTTTGTTGCATCTTTGTTGATAGAGACTTTCTGTAAGATACTTTTAGGTGATTTCTTAGTCTGTGGTTAACTTCGATTGGCCTTCTCGTTCTATGTAAATCGGTAGCATGATGAATCCAGTACTTTCCCTTGGTTTCGTATAGTACAGAACACTGTTATACTGTGCTCTGTATATTTGTTTCGTGCGATATATTTGTCGTTCCTTTCGTGGTTTTTCTATTTGAGTTAATCGAGAAATCAATCTCCGATCCTCTTCATATATGAGAAGAAAAGCAGTTCATGAAATCTTTGAAAACTAAGAAATTCTTTAATGAAAATCTGGTCCAATCTTCGCCTATTGTCAATTGGGAAGTTCTATGATGAAGACAGGTGAATATTTGAAGAAGATATATTTAAAATATTCGAAAAAAAATGTTTCAAGTAAGAACTGATTTATCTAGAATTTATAAATACCTAAATGTGTTCAGACACATGTGCCGTTGTGTAGATCTGGATGAATCAAAAAGAATATTCTTCCAAGTTTCTGTAGAAATCGAGAGTTTTGATATTTCTCTCATGTTAGAATTATTGGAAACAGTAAGTTTGACTGTTAATATGGTACTCTTCATTTTCAATATCTCAGGAAGGAGGGATTTAGACTTCTTAAATCGTTTACTTCTAGTGAGTAAAACTCGAAATCATAAAATTTTCAGAGTTTAAGTCTATATTCCTGGGACAGAATTGCTGATCTCAACATAATCAGACATAATTCATCAATCTCTACCTTACTAAAGCATGGTCTTCAAAGGAAATTTTGTGAAACTGTCTGCGTGGAGTATTGCAGAGAAATGAATTTGGATTGGTAAGTTTTCTTTTTCTTTCTTTCCCAGAAAGTAATTTTTGTCCTTTTTTTATTTCTTTTTTGTTATGATTAAATATGGAAAGTAACCATTCCGAAAAATGTCACTAACAAGGTTAAAAATATCATTTTATTATAATTACAGTAGACTCCAATTATTCGAATTAAATGGGGATCGAATCAATTAGGATATGCGAAATTCGGATGATATGATAAAACTCAGAAATTAAATAAAAAAAGACGTCAGACATAGAAAAAAACTTAAGTATAATTCATGAATTGTGTTTAGCAAACCTAAAGTATAGAAAACTGCAAATTGTGCGAGATTGATATGAGAAAGAAACCGATTTAAATTTTGGATGAGGGCTCATTACATACATATGTATTAAATTTATAACTTACGCACAAAATTAGAAAAATTACGAATTCGGATGATAATTGGAAATTCGTATAAATATAACTTTATTGTAGCTGGTGTATATTTTCTCAAGAATATTAATTACAACAAAGTCCGTTATAACGAAAACTTATAATTAATTTAAGCCGTTTTAAGCCTATTAGATTTCGTCATAGTTTTTCCATTGTAGTATAAGTTTTTCTCTAATTGTAACTAACGTTTCAAAATGTATTTTTAAAGTGCCTTTCATATCATTCATTGTGTGAGTAGCTATAATAGCCACGACTAATGAATACTGTAAATTTTTCATAAATGTGATTGAGCTGTAAATAAATATCTGAAAGACAACAGTTTTTCAACATTTGGTTTCATCTTTCTCAGCCATAAACCGCGGCCTTCGGTCGTGACGCCACACTATAGAAGATTCACACTTTTCTTAAAAATAAGTATATATAAACAAGAAAGTTTCTAAACACATATCTACTTTACTGACTATCTTCTTTTTCAGGACTCTGGAAGTGTATCTATGTATTTAAAATAATTTGGTAAACAAACCTTTTCTGAGTCCGCCAGCCTCAACCACTCCACCAATTTCGTCAGTTTTTTTCATCTGATAGGTTATGACGTCTAGATATGTCATCAAGAATCGCCTGCTCCCTACCACCCCCATTTTCGAACGAAATCGAAAAACCACTTCTCCTCTGTACATTGTCTATGGGGAAAAACCTTGTAGAAATACCCCAGCCCCAACCACCCGACGGATTTCGATAATTTTTTTTAATGAAAGGTTATGACGTCTAGATGTGTCATCAAGGGTCGCCCTCCCCACAACACACCCAATTTTTGAACGAAATCGAAAAAATACTTCTCTACCATACATTCTCTCTCTCTTTTCCGATTTCGTTCAAAAATATAGGGTGATGGGGGGAGGCGACTCTTGATAACATATCTAAACTTCATAAAATTTCAATTAAAAAACAAATTGTCGAAAGCCGTCGGGTGGTTGTGGCTGGGGTATTTCTACAAGGTTTAATAATTTGGCAGAAGCCTTCACCGAGTCCGACAGCCTCAATCACTCAACAGATTTGACAATTTTTTTCATTTGAAAGGTTATGACGTCTAGATATGTCATAAAGGGTCGCCTGCCCCTACCAGCCCCTTATTTTCGATCGAAATCGAAAAACCACTTCTCCTCTGTACATTGTCTATGGGTAAACCTTATAGAAATCCCTTCATGCTAAATTATAATTATTTAAGAAATTAATATATTCAATTTGGGTGAAGTTGGGAAAAAGAAACTGATATTTTTCCATTGTACAGGAATGCAAGAAAACTTACTTTCTCAATTAAGCACCTAAAAGATTTTTCAAAATTTCAAGAAAAAGGGGGGAACTTCTCTGGCCGTTATAAAAATTAGAAGGTTCCAGAAAAATAAAGTACCTATCAAATTATCAAGTTTTAGAAAAGAAAACTTGTCTAGCTATTTCGTTCAGAATAACTTTACCTAGAAGATAAGCTAAATTACACAATTTTAAGTTAATCAATAAGCTAATAGAACATTCTTTTGTGCGTTCCTTCCATGCATGTTAAAGAATAGATGCTTTCCTTCGCCATTTTATAAACTGGTGACTTAACATCTCTCTTCGTGCTTTCCATAAAAGAAAGGTAGAGTAAGATTTTTATTTTATTTCTAGTCACTCATAATCTCATTTCTTTGCCTACAATTCTATGCATGTTCATTCAATTAATTTCTGTTTGAGTAATCGCTGAGATAAAACTTAAGTTTTTCTATTTTCCCCTTGATATTTGGATCGTAAATAAATGAAGACAGGGCTGGACGAACACTCCGTTAGTCCGTGCCGCGGCAAGGAGTAAGAAAATCGAGGGGCGCAAAATTTCCAAAACAAAATGAGAAATAATAAATCTAAAAAAAATTAGAAAAACGCTTTTACCAATGCATTAAAAGAGAAAATAATAATTTTTTCTTAAAAATCTGGAGGTCAAAACAAAAATCTGAAAACAGTGAAAATTGTAAACAGTAAATTAGAATTGTAATCACATTTATAACATATTTTATCAGCGCCTCACGCTTTTACGATTTTGTGTTCTGACCTTCAGATTTTTAAGAAAAATTATTATTTTCTTTTCTAAAGCATTGGTAAAAGCGTTTTTTAAAAAAAGTTTTTTTTATATTTATTATTTTCTAGTTTTTAGTCTTTAATTTATGTCATAATTCAGCATTATAAATGTTTTGGGATCTTAGAATCAATTTTTCATGAACTAATTCCAACAATTATGTTATTGAAAAGAGCTCTAAAATGATTGAAATATTGCGTTGTCATCAAGACCCAATGAATATACAAAATGTCATAATACATTAGGCAATGAGTGAAAAATCCATCACAAAATTCTGACATTACAAAAAATATTTCGAACTTAAATACATTGATCTTCAACTAATTCCAGCAATAATTTTTTTAAAAACTTCTAAAATAGTATAAACTTATTTTTATTGAAGCATTTAAATTACTGTGTAAAGTGTTTTAGTTCTCAAAAATACTATAGATGGCGCCACTGAAACCTACCGAGTGCAAACGTAATTTTGCGAATTATTTTTTAAAAATTGATAATTGAGAGCTCTAAAATTATTAAAATATTGCATTATCATGAAGATCCAATAAATATACAAAATTTCAGAACTCTAGTGCATTAAGAATTGAGTGAAAAATCGATCACAAAATTCCAACCTTACAAACATGAAACATTTCGAACTTAGGAAAAGCATTTAAAAAAATTGCAACGGAGTTTACGGATTAATTAGAAAAATTTCTGAAAAAATTCTAAAACAAAATTTACATAAATGCATAATTACAAATAACAAAATAAACATAATTTTATGTACTAATGACTACAAAACTTTCAAGACACTACTCCAATAATGTTTATACAGAAAAGGCAATGTTTGTGTGCGGTACAGGGCAGAAACCGCTGCACACACAAGTAGGAAATTTGGCGCGATGGTGGCCCCGGACAGGAGCCGAAACAACTGGAAGCGGTTTTTTTAGAAGTAGATTTTTTGTTATTTAATGCTTTATAGATTGTTTTTTTTTTTTTTTTTTTTGCCTTTTTCAGCGAAGTTCCATACTAAAATTGTTGATTCAGTTGTTGAGATTCGGAAGCCTTTTTAACAGATGGAGAATCATCGGATATAAACAGCTTGGAACTTTGTGATGAAATATCAGTGGTGTGTTCTTTATTGGAAAAAGATTTGCCACCTTTGGAAGTTTTGAAATTGTTAACAAAAATGAAGTTTGCTCCAAACTTGACCATTGTTCTAAGAATTTTACTAACTCTTTCAATAAGTGTTGCATCCGGGGAACATAGTTTTTCCAAATTAAAAATAATCAAGAACTATTTGCGAACAACAGCATCTCAAACAAGATTGTCCGACCTCACTATATTAGGAACTGAGTATGAACTGAGTAACAGTTCAGATGTTTCTGAATTAATTAGAGAACTCTCTAAACTAAAAGTTCATAAAAAAAAATTGTCTGAATTATACTCCTGTTAACTGTTTTTTTTAAATGAAGTATATTATGCAGTATATTATGGGATAGGCTGCAGGAGTAGCCAGAGTAGTGGTGCCGGCACTGGTTTTTTTTCCGAGAAATTAATAAAAAAATGTGAAAACGTCCTAAAAACAGCGCGATTTTTGTCACCCAGATTAGAACGTCCCGGCACTGCTTATCTTGCGACTACGCCACTGATAGGCTAAGACTTGAGGAATTAATGGAAATGACAGTTTTACTCAAACAACCTGTGGTAGGTTTCGGGAGTCTATAGGGCAATTAACTCAAACTCCTACATGTGGGAGTTGTGTATTGATGGTACTGAACTGTTTTTTACTTTCTCGTATACGAAGTATACAAAGAGAAAGTATTGTAATCGTCAAAAAATTCGAACTCGAGATTTTGACGGATCTCCACGTTTTAGACCTCCCTGAGTCCGAAAAACACAATTTTGGAATTATGTCTGTATGTCTGTCTGTGTGTGTGTGTGTGTCTGTCTGTCTGTGAACACAATAACTCGAAAACTATTAGAGCTACGGGGATGAAATTTGGTATGTGGTCTTTAAACATAATTTGTAGGTTTCTATCAAATTTTGGACAAAATCCGTCAACGGGAAGTCTGTCTATTTGTATGTCCGCGGTCATGTGAACGCAACAACTCAAAAACTTGAATAGCTAAATGGATAAAATTTGGTACACAGTTTTATCGTTATGAATGTAGGTCCATATAAAAGTTTGGGCCAAATCCGTCAAAAAGAGGCGTTCAAATTGTATATTCAATTTCTTTTAATCCGATTCTCATGCGCATGCGTATTGGTAGCATTTACAACAATAAATAATGTTTTCAAGCATCAATTGTTAACAATTTTTTTATTGTTGCAAATCAAACCGATCTCATTATTTCAGCAAATCTTTCATTCACGCGCTTTTGCAATTGTTACGGTTGTGGTAATATAAATTGTTTTCTTGGGAATTCAATTCCAAAGCAGAATTTTCGCTTTAGTATTCATTGCATTGCCTATTTTATCGCACCTGCTTCAAAGTAATATTTTTTTGAAACGTGGCAACAGATATTTGATTTCAGGTTTGTTTGTTTTTTTGTTTTACTTTCTCGTATACGAAGTATACAAAGAGAAAGTATTGTAATTGTCAAAAAAATTCGAACTCGAGATTTTGACGAATCTGCACTTAGAAAGTATACGAGAAAGTTTAGGGGAGACCACTCCCGCTGGTTTTAAATGAAGTATATTAAGTGAAAAGTTATTATAAGTATTTGTGTCAATTACTAAGTTACACTGTTGTTTCTTGGACGTTCGAAAAAAAAAATGTAAAAAAGACCATATGCCTTTTCTTTAGAATGCTTACATTGAAGTTCCATAGGGGCGTAATTTTTTACTTTTGCACGGAGCGGTTTAAAGGATAAATCTGACCTTGATGGAGAGTGTTATCGAAAATGACTTGATCAATCATGCTTTTAATCTTGATGTTAATCATAAGTTAATAGTTTCCTGAATTCATCTTTGAAGAACTTACGTAAAAAATTATCTTCATTCTTGATTATCCAATGAAAATAAACTTGATGAATTGTGCGTTTTTAAACTCACCGTCAACGGTGGAATCCTAACTTTGAAATCGAAACACGCGCGTCCCGAGAAATGAGAAGCAGCAAGAATTTAAAATTTTTAACTCAGAACTACGTTCAAAAGGAAGATACGTTTTATGCATATAAAGTTTTTTAAATAAATTCTGAGATTCTACGTTTTTTGAGCATAGCTGCATTATTTAATTTAAAATTTCATCGCAATTGAAGAGATAAGAGACAGACATTATAAGTTTCTAAAGAATGTTAACATTTTGAAAGGCTGTATTTCATTCTGCTTTCTTATCGATATACTTCGGAGGCATTTTATCAGATGTACATTTTAACAGATCAACCAGCATTATTCAAAAAGCTATAGATAGGACTGCCATAATTGCCAAGCATTGATACGGGACGTTTTAGTGCTAAATAAAGAAAACATGAAAAAAAGTAGGTAGCTAATGGTTATTTTACTCTGATAAAAAAAAAATCAATAAAGTTTAAGCAATCTAATAAAATGAACACGTAGAATAATAAAAAAAATAACGGGAGGCTGTCTTTTTCAAACAGCCGCTGATGTTAAAGGCGTAGGACTACTTTACTCCCATGACTCTTTTAGGTAGATTCCTTATAGGAACTCTACCTATTGCAATGGCTCTCATGACACGACTTCCGGAAAATTTCTTCAGATCTTCACCGATCCTGACCCCTAAAACCCCAAACCACCCTTCGTTAAAAAGTTTATATATATATATCAAAACAAACTAGAAACATAAGACAAAAACTCAAAAACAATCAAGACACAATGGCAAAAATATAGACAAAAACCAAAAAAATTGAAAAATATCATAGCGAGCCGCTCGTCGTATATATATATATATTTATAACGCTTTTTCCCATGTTATCTTGTGAACATGATAACTGGAGTAATTTTGATATAATTTTAGCCAGCTTGGGATATGTTGTAAGGATAGTGAAAATCTCGGTCGAGTTCGTAGATGGGCTATCCAGCTCAAAGGGGTGGGAAAAGTGGGGGTGAAAATTTTTATTTCTCCATAAATCCTTTACAATTGAAAATAGAAGGAAAATTCAAATTAGGCGAATTATCGTCTTATCATAAAGAACAATTTTTACATTTACACTTTTTCGATAGCTGCAATTGCTTAGAAGTTATGAGCCGAAAAGTGATTTTCCCTCCTTTCCCCTCCCCTCCCCCTAACTTAATTGCCTTTCAACCTATGCATGTTACCCCTTGTTTGAAAGCTCTCGTCATTTGCAATCTCTTCCATTAGCTTTCATTCTTGCAGCTTTAATCCTTATGAAAATAGAGGGCAAAATGTTCTTTCCTTATTATTATTAGTAGAGATGTATATTAGGGTGGATCGCTCTTCTATGGAGAAAAAAAAATTATTATTAATCAAAATCTACCTATGCGGAAAATATGTTCTATGGTATGGAGATTAAGAGAAAAATAAAATAAAAAAATAAATTTTAGGAACCGCCGCAAGGGGGTTGAATTTTTGAAAAAAATGGAAAAATACCTAAATTTGATTATACGATTTTTTAAAAAAATTATTATTAATTAAAACCTACCTATGCGGAAAAGATGTTCTATGGTATGGAGATTAAGAGAAAAATAATAAAACAATTTAAATTCTAAATTTAATACTACCGAAAGGGGGTTAAATTTTCAAAAAATAAATAGAAAATACTTAATTTAGATTATTGATTATACGATTTTATATTCGAAATAATTGGTTTTTTTTGCAATATAAATAAACAAAAGTGATGATTAATGAGTAATGAGTACTATAATGTACATTGCAACATTTTATGACTCAGCTCTCCCTCCCCACACCGTCAAATCAGTCCGGTTAAACAACTAGAGCAGTAGGCAATGACTTTGCGTGCTTTCAGAACTCTTTGAAGGGCTAATGTGATTTCTGTCGTCAGCTAGCATTGATATCAGGACATTTTCTGGATGGCCAAAAATCAGTTTCTTTTAATAACAGGGTCTATGAAATCCTTCAAATCATTCGAGAAATAACGCTATCGAACGATTGATTGATGCAAATGCTGTGCCTCATAAATTATGGTTTCGTTTTGATCTTGAACCACATAGACGCATAGATTTTTGTAATGAATGTCGCTAATGTCAAAAAAGCCTCGGATAAATTTTCATGGCTACATTGAACCTGAGAATTCTGTTCGCGATTCTAAGCCACCTTGAGTGGCAAACTTTTCCAGGATTTATCTTTGACAGACTTTCTCTGCAATGTCAGCAGTTTATGACTTCACAAATTTCCATTAAGTACAGTTGATCAGTACTTAAGTCTTTCTTGTTAGTCACTTCGTATAGCGTGTTTTCTATTGGCGTGGATGAAACTACAGAAAGCTTCTCGCATCCGGCCAACGATTTTCTTATTTCGCCAGTCAGGCTTCTGGGCCCAGTTGTGGTTTTATCCACGTGCGCGAAAAGATGACGTAGTGGAAGCTCGTTGGCATGTAACTGCCACACAAACCATTGTAGTGAACGATTCAGGATCAGTTCCGTGTTACGTATAATACTTCCTTTGACACCTGTGTTGACAGATGTTCCGTCACAGCCAACTTTGTTACATCTATGTCATTGTCAACGCATGACAAAAAAACTATATATATTATTTCCAATAATTTGCGCTCTCACGAAATTTACAGACACGTGGCCGATGCACTCAGAGCCGGGTTCTTTTACCAAGCTTATGTGTTCTTCTATTATGACTTTTCTTCTGTTGTCTTCCATTGATAAAGTCCTGTCTTTTCGCCCATCGAAGTATAAACCAAACTGGTCATGGTCATAATCTTTTATGACCTGAGACAATAGAGTGGTTCTGCCTTTGTTCTCCCACGGCGAATTTTATTTCTGTCAACAACGTTCAAAACATTGCTTTCTGAGATAATGCCCGCATCTTGAAGAGCAGCTGACACGATGACAACGCCTGCTCGGTCGGAAATACCAAATCGGTCCAATGTTCTAACTGCAGTTAAAACTTTTTTCACAGCAGGTAGTCCTGTGTGCACCCAACCGGCACAGTTGCTGTCATGGCATCAGACACGGGGCGGCGTTCTGTCACTACAGGTGTGACTGTGGGGAAGATTCCATGAAGTACCACTTCCGACTTATGGAGGCGTGGGAGGATAAAGCAGGAGACAGAAAAAAGATGGGGTTGCCTACTGCTCTAGTTGTTTACCCGGACTGATTTGACGGTGTGGGGAGGGAGAGCTGAGTCATAAAATGTTGCAATGTACATTATACTACTCACTACTCATTAATCATCACTTTTGTTTATTTATATTGCAAAAAAAACAATTATTTCGAATATAAAATCGTATAATCAATAATCAAAATTAAGTATTTTCTATTTATTTTTTGAAAATTTAACCCCCTTTCGGTAGTATTAAATTTAGAATTTAAATTGTTTTATTATTTTTCTCTTAATCTCCATACTATATAACATCTTTTCCGCATAAGTAGGTTTTGATTAATAATAATATTTTTTAAAAAATCGTATAATCAAAATTAGGTATTTTTCCATTTTTTTCAAAAATTCAACCCCCTTGCGGCGGTTCTTAACCTAAAATTTAATTTTTTATTTTATTTTCCATTTATGTATATACCATAGAACATCTTTTCTGTATAGGTAGGATTTGAAATTCTGAAAAAAAAATTTTCGATCCACCCTAATGTATATAACGCTTTGCCTATGTTATCTTGTGAACATGATAAGTAGAGTAATTTTGATTAGATTTTAACCGGCGAGGGATATGTTGCAAGGACGGTGAAAATCTCGGCTATCCAGCTCAAAGGGGGGTGGAAATGGTGGGGGACTGAAAATTTCATTTTCCCATAATTCCTTTACGATTGAAGATAGAAAGAAAATTCAAATTAGGCGGATTATCGCCTTATCACAACAAATAACTTTTATATTGAAAGTTTTTTGATAGTCACAATTTCGTGGAAGTTATGAGCTAAAAAGCCATTTTCAATCCCCTCCTCAACTTATCATTACCCCCATAGCTGTGTTACGACTAAAGACAGAAAAAAAATTTCAATTAGGGGAATTATCACCTTATCATAACAAACTACTTTTATATTGAAAGTTTTTTTACAGCAAGAATTACTTAGAAGTTATGAGTTCCCATCAGTCGCATTCACTTCCACTTTTTATACGGTAAACAAGTTGATATACCTGGCTTTGCTCCGGATTAAAATGCTTTCATGTCTAATGTTTTTAGTGTAAAAACTACTATTGTATAAAAATTATAATATGCAAATTCCTTTTCTGATCTGAAACGTTTTTAATTAAAATGAGAATATCAATTGAAACAAACGATTTTTAAAAACAACTGTTTTCTCCATAAATTATTATTTGTTATATAGGTACTTCAAATTTCGTTAACAATTACTAAAGTAAAAGAAAGAAAGGTTCAATGAATATTTTGAAACAATTAAATTAACTAGTTAATTATTCATTAATTTAAAGAATGAAAATCAATCAATCATTATTTGGTCCTGATATAAATTGTTAATCGTCTACTTTTAAAATTTTCTTTTAGAATTAGTCCAGAATTCTGTGAATATATTCTGGCAACTATATATATTCGTATTATTCTTGTTCTTCAACAATAAAGAATATTGTTACGAATTCTGTATAAAATTAATTTTAAAAAAATATTAAAATGAGAGAAACAAATTGTATGGAAATGAAATTTTTGTCACTGAAATGCTAATTTAAAAAAAAATTAATGAGGTGTAAAAATAGTTTCGAGAGATAATGTTTTCCAAAGATATCGCAGAAAAACGCCTTGCTTAATTTTTAATTAACTGAAATTGTAAGTAACTTTTGGGCTTTGAAAAGTTAATGTGAACTTTCTCTTGTCTTAAATAAAAAGTGTGCAAAGTCTAGTTGAAATCAGTGCAGTGGTTTAGGAGATGTGGAGCATACATTCAGACACAATAACTTTTATTTAAATTAAAATAATTATTAGATCATTACAAGATTTCTGGCATATACTATGAGCCATAAAAAAGGTTTTAGTGAAGATATCGTCACAATTAACTAAATATTTAATTTTATTTAAGTAAATAGTTAATTTTAATTAACCAAACAGTTAATTTTAATAGTTAATCTCATAATTAGTTAATTTGACAGATTATTTTAATTTCATATTTAACTAAACATGGCTGCACCAAGATTTATTTAATAAATTTAATATAAAATAGCCAAAAAAGATAGATATATAAGAGTTCTCTTTTTCCTTTTTTATATTGAAAAATATCTCATTAACTTTAAAATTGTTTTGGGGTTTTCTGCCTGAGTATTTGCTTTTAACTGTCGACGGAGATTTAAATTTCCTGTTCTAAATGGCTGCATTGATATCCTTTGCTTTAAACACACGTGTTAAATTTGGAACTCACAATGTTTAATAATTTTTATTCCCTTATGTGTTAAAAATTTAGTGTCTATTATCTCTGTAACCAGGGAGTTCTCCAAATGAACCCATTCTAATAATGTTTAAATGTTTCATGTCATGTGATTTTACCATATGACAAAGCAATGTTCACACAATTATATGGTAACCTAGATTAAATAAACTAATCTAGAGTCGTTCTTCATTCGTGTCGAGTGTCAATACCTTGCTACTGTTTCAGATAGGCTGGCTTAATGTTATCTAGGGGATATTTGCGAAGCTGGGGTGTTTATTTCTTTATGGTTCCTACGTGTTGAATGATTATGTGTAGGGATATAAACAAAATTGACCAATTTACTGACCAATAAATCTAGCATAACCTTTTGGAATGAAAAATGTAATGATAAAATCTTGATATAATAAAAAATTAAATGTCACGAAAACAGAATTACAGCATAAATATTGCAATGTGTAGAAACAATAAAGTCATTGGCCATGTCTGTATAGATCACTATGTTATATTTCATTACTTTTGTAACATTACCATGAAGGAATCTACCTTTGCCTTCAAGCTTGCCGAAAAGGGATTTTTTTTTCTCGGTTTCTCTTTGTTACTCGAGATTCTCTTTTGTTTCTCGAAGCTTCTCGGATTCTCTTTGCTACACGCGATACTCTTTTGTTTCTCGAAATTACTCGCGATACTCTTGTTTCCAGAAGTTACTCGTGATTCTCTTTTGTTTCTCGAAGTTATTCTCAATTCTTTTTTGTTTCTCGAGGTTACTCTCAATTCTCTTTTGTTTCTCTGAAATACTATTGTTTGGAAAATTGGCGGCAATGAAGTGGGCAATGATTGCAAGAAAGCAAAGTTATTCTCCACACACTAGTTGATGAATGCTGGATCCTCTATTTCTTCCCGAGTAACATTTTCCATGTTGCGGTCACACACACAGGTTCGCGTTCAAGTCAGCATGTGTGCGGTTGTGTTTTTGAATAGCTCTCGAGTTGGACTCATTATATTGGTGGTAACTCTTTTTCTGGTTTTTAATTGAACTGTCATTAATTGCAGAAGCATTCCGCTGCTAGAAAACGTTGGAATCCTGAAGATCACCCGATTGGATCTTGTTTTATTGTGATTAGAAGATTTCGGGCAACGCCCCCTTTTTGGGTTGTTCGCCATGTTTAATGCGTGCGCAGCGTTTGATCTGTGAACGAGTTCTTTTAAGTGTTGATCCACCGCAGGCCTGATTTTTTGAGATCGTCGTCCAGTACACAGGGTCACCACTGAGCGTTCAACTGGATTTAATTAACGATTTTGACCTCTGAATTGTTTACTGTGAGTTTTATACTAATTATTCGTCTTTTTGACCTTCTGAACTGTTTTTTTATGTTAGAATGTGAACCTTTGCCTTTTATCTTTTTAGTGTTTTTATTACTGGATTACTGTGATTTTATATATTTTGCTTCTATTTTGGGAGACTTATTGTTTTTACTGTATTTTTTGTTACTTTTAATTTGTGTTTTTATTGAATTATTTTATCCTGGTAATTCTGTGGAGTAATCAACTTGTGTTTCTCTGCTTCCGTTTGAGTGGTGTTTATCTGAGAACTCTTTGATGAGTCTGATTGCTTATGAGCGTTGCCTGAGACTTTTACGTCCCGTTGTCAGTCCTTCTCTGCTATGGTTTAATTTGGTTTAGACTACAACTCAACCTTGTACCATGGCTCCGCGGAAGGGGGATAAAATCAAAAGAGCGGAAGACGGAGGTGAGAAAACGAGTAAGGGAGAATCCAAAGAAAAGCCAGCTCCATTGGCCGGAGAATTTGTTAAATCTGCTAAGCGAACAACTAGGACAACAGGAGATCCAAATCCCAAAGGAGTGGTGGAAATTTTATAAAATATTGATAGGAATGAATTCGTGTATGGGGTCGATGATATTATTATCAAAAACTTAGAAACTTTTTTGGAGTAGATCAGATGTTCTCACTAAAGATAAAAAGCAATTTGGACCGTTACTTCGAAACGAAATTATTGAGAGCACTTTAAATTTTTTCGCAATTTAATAAGAGAACTATGTTCGAGGATTAATTATTTAAGAAACGAAAACTATGGGCTACAGGAATTGACAACCAACAGTGACTTAGCTGACATGAAGGCAAGGCTGTTGTTGCTTGAAAGGGAAAATAACTGTCGTAAGACCCGACTTGAGGAGAGACAGGACGCAATTGAAACTTTGAGAAGAGAGGGAACACTTAGGATGGAAAGGATTCATGAGGAAATGGTGAGTAGAATCAGTGGTGAAATTAAAAGAGATCTGTGGAAACACAACAACCATCAGTTCAAACTCATATACCCAAGTGGCACTGAGAACCAATGGTACAATTGAAAACCCAGGGAAAGACCCTGACAATGTTCTACTAATACCAAAAAGACCAAAAATTGATGCGGAATACGCCATCTTAATTAGACCCAAGGTGCCTGATTGGCAAGATTATAATGTTAACAAAGACTTAATCACAAAAACCTTGGAAAGGAAAAACAGTGCAGCTAGAATTCGGGCTATTAATAAAATAAATAAGGGTGGGGTTAAGATTGCCGTTGCGGATGAAAACGCGGTCCAAGTAATCAAGCTGAGCTTGGAAAGCGGTAATGAGATTTCTGACAATTTTGAATTGTACATCCCACGCAGACGAATCTCTCAAGTAATAGTTTACAATATTGATAAAGACATTGAGAACGAAAAGGATATACTAGATGGCATTTTGGCAAAGAACATCTTTCTGGCCGACAAAAATAACGAACCTCTAGTGAACGTTAACTTCAAAATCCCAGCAAGAAATCCAAATTTTAATCACTGGGTACTTTCGGTCAGCCCCTCGATCTTCTCTACCCTAATGACTAAGGACTGAATTTACTTTCAATTTCGTAGATTTAATTTCGCGGAATTTCTGAATGTTAAAAAATGTAGACATTGTCTAAATTACGGCCATACGGCCAAATACTGTGAAGCACTCGATAGTCCCGCTAGATGTGATAGATGTGGTGAGAGTAAGACCGATGAGGATAACCACAACAATTGTAGAATTTATAAACGTTACCAATGTTCCTTGGCTAGACAAAGATATGGTATTAATTATGGAACCAACCACAGCGCCCTGGATAAAAAATGTAAATGTTATGAAAAAAAAACTTCTAATGGAGAGGACCGACTATATCTAATGGTCTTCGTGGTGTTCAAATTAATGTGACCATTCATTGGCGGCGCACACTCAGGCTTTTCAAGTCGCTAGGGACATGAATTTAGATTTTTTAGCTGTCCAAGAGTCCTACTTTATCCAAGGGAAACCTCTTAGGGCAAATTTCTCTTGTAAAACTTTCATATCTGGAAATAAAAGGGTGTGACAATGACATTTTGTCTTGCCCTCCTGCCGGTGGATGGCGCTGCAAAGACCTTTTTGACTTTCCGTAGCAGAACGAGAGAGAGTGGGACTTGAGCCTTGGTATGAGAAGGCTGGCTGGTTTTCCTCTCACGGGACGAACAAATCTCGCCATGCTTAGCGAGTTGCATATATGTATATATTAGTAATATTAGTTAACATATATGTAATATTAATTAACCCAGAATAATTCTATGTGGAAGATGTGTGAACAAATAAATTTCATTTAATTCAACTCTGCCCAACGTTATTTTAATCGTCATTTTCACTTCCTGTGAGCTAGCCGGATAATGGCGGCTAAAAGGGCAATTTTATATATACTAAATAACAATTTACACTCCTATTTTAAATAAAAAAAACTACGTATACTTCTACTGCTGAAATTCATTTTAATGGTTTTATTTTAAATCTTACAAATGCCTATTTCCCACCTATAGAGGATATCGAAACAGTTCTGGAGGAATTGAAGGACTTTGACTTTAAAATTTTCTTTAATCTCTTGGTGGGTGACTTTAATTGTCAATCTAGGGAATGGAGCTACAATTCTGATACGCGAAAAGGTCGAATTTTTGCCGAGTTTGTGGCCATCAATAATCTTAATATTTGTAATTTTAAATCTTAAGGATCAACTTTTATTTCTTCCAGACATGTGGGATTCCCAGACTTAAGCTTAATAAACTCTTCAATTAAACATTATATAAAAAATTTGTGTGTACTGGACTCCTTAGCGACCAGAAATATATTTATATAAAGCTAGAGTTAGAGGTTATACAAGAAAATATATTTTATTTAAAAAGTAGATTTGGTTTCAAAAAATTTATTTTTAACTTCATAAAACATTTTTACCAACTTAAAAACGATTGTGCTAAAATACAGAATACAATTGAACTTAATAAATTCTTTAATAAATTTGTTGAAATAGTTTCAGCGTGAGCTTTAAAAGTTTTAAGAAGAAGCCAAAAAGAACCCCTGGAAAGTTTCGTTTTTGACTAAATAATTGAGTGTGCTTAGAAATAGAGTAGGTAAACTCTATAAAAAAATTTAACCGCCTCAAAAGGAATGTTGACACCACTCAAGAAATCATCCAGGCCACGGATCTTGCTTATGAAAAGAAAGAGCTTGCTTTAAAAAACTTCTTTTGGAAACAAAAAGAAAAGCCTGGGAAGAATATTGCAAAAACTATAATGAAAAATTTGGCTTTTTGTTTAAATTGGCGTTAGCCAAAATAATATCTAAAGGAGATCCAGATATAATTTTAGATAAAAATCCCAATAGTACAATTACAGAAAAAATGAAATTTATGATGAACCAATTTTCCCGGGTAACCCTATTGATTTTAATACTATTTACAATCCAATTATTGAAGAAGTTACTCCTCTAAACATTAAAGAAGTTGAAATAGTTTTTAAAAATTTTAAGAAAGGCAAGGCTCCGGGCCTGGATCAAATAGATTACCAGTTCTGGACTTATATTTTTGAGTTTAATAAAAACGTTTTATTGAATGTTTTTAGCGCTTGTTTTAAATTTAATTATTTTCCAGTATGCCTAAGAAATGCCAGGGTTTTCTTCCTGTCGAAGGATGAAAAAGACCCTGGCTTATGTTCTTCTTACCGACCAGTCTCTCTTCTCCCAACAATTGGGAAAATATTGGAGAGACTCTTCTTTAATAGATTTCAATGCTGGTCGAGGGAAAATAATATTATTAATCATAAACAATATGGCTTTTGAGAGGGCAGAAGCTGCGAAATCGCCATTAATGATCTAATAAATATCATTAAGCTTCACAGAATCACACTTCCCTCATTTCCCTCAACATTAAAGCAGCATTTGATAATATGGACTGGTCGGTGTTATTTACCATTTTTGAGAATTATGGCGTCCCCAGGTTTTATAAAATTGTATACTTTCTTATGTCAAAGACCTCACAGTTTCATATGAGAACGAGGTTTTAAAATGAGACAATCTATATTGTAAGGGAGGTTCCCAAGGTTCTGTTAATATCCCCGCCATCTGGAATTTTTATATCAATGAAGTTCTTAAGATCGAAAGTGAAAAATGGATACATTCAAGCCTTTGCAGATTACCTGGGGCAGGACAAGAAAAATTTTGGAAAATAACACTAATGACTTTTTGGGAAGAATATCCGAAAGACTATCAAAGCCTTAAACTTGAACTGTCCCCAGAGAAATCCCGGGCCATAACATATAGGGTGCAAATCACCTGCGGACAGGGGTCGGGACAATCTACTATTCTAAAAAGACCTCCTAGTTTTTATTTAAATAATAAAACCATTAAAAAGGCTACCACTATTAAATATTTGGGTATTTTAATAGGCGATAAGTTAACATGGACCGCCCATGTTTTAAACTTACATAATAAGACTTTTATTTTAAATAAAAATTTTAACCAAATTATAAAGATCAATTGGAGTGTAGACAAAAATTTAATTAAATATTGGTAGGATACAGTCATAGAGAAAGCTTTTATTTATGGGGCAGGAATTTGGGGAGGGTCCTTAAACACGACCCACACCTAGCGTCTACACTCCATTCAAAGAATCTTCTTAGTGCAATTTACTAAGGCTTACAGGACAACATCCACTAATGTCCTGACTGTCATTCTCCCACTTCACATTGTAGTCAGAACTATGTACCTTAAGTTCCATATTTGGGTAATGCGCTCCAGTGAAGCTCAACTTTTACTTAATATTAATAAAATTGAAAAATTTATAAGGACTTCTGAAATTCTACTCGAAAAAAATTCTTCTTCTTCTTTCTAATCCTTCTGATCTGAATCAGATCAGATCCATGAGGTCGTTCCCCTTCATCAACTCCAACACGAAATCCGGTTGCTTAAGCAGGTTATCATACAACAAGGCAACACAGTCAAGTAGATGTTGCGGAGTGGCCTCAATCATGTTGCACTTTGTGCAGATATTGAACTTCTTATCACCACGAGAGAATCTGAGGATTTTTAAGTGACCGGAAGTTAAGCGAGCCAAAGCTGTTTGGTCTTTCCTATCCCCCTTAAAATGTAAGTAGCACGGGGGCCTTCACTACGATACCATGAATGAGCTGGTGGATGCCTCCAAGAAATATTAACAAAGGCCTTTCTTCTTGAGTATAATTCAAGGTAGGTCAAGGAAAAAAAAATAATAGAGCTAACTGGCAAGATAAATGATAATACTTATGATGTGTACACGGACGGATCCAGAATCAATAATGAAACTGGATTTGTCGTGTGCATCTTTAAAAACAACGAACCATATAAAGACTTCTTATACAAATTGAATCCAACAAATTCCGTCTTTCAGGCCGACTTGGCGGCTATTGGCTTCGCTGCCGACTGGGCTCTAGAACACAATAAACTGGTGAATATTCATACAGATAGTCAGTCCTCAATTGAAGCAATTAAGAGCGTAGAGCCCAAATCAGAGTTTGTAAATAATGTTAAAGAAAATACTCATAGTTTCAGACTGTTGGTTAGCTTGACCTGGGTGAAAGCTCATGCCAGTAACCCAGGTAACGAGCGGGCCGACCGTCAGGCAAAACTGGCCACCACAATAGGGCAGTATTTAGATTTTCCTGCCCCATATTCATATGTCAAATTGAAAATC
>BGPR01008485.1:0-63379 GCA_013235015.1 Araneus ventricosus | reverse complement strand
AAAAAGTTCGCCATTAGAGTTCTCTTCCATTTCTTCCATTTTAATTGGTTTTTCTTTTATAGTCTAATAATTTTCATTTATAAGTTTTAATTATTTTAAATGTTAGATCACATACATTTTTTGTTGTTTAATTCTATAGTGAATTGCTGGTTAATTGTAGACAGTATTGACGATACAATCACTGGAAGCTGCTGCGTTGGGCGCGCAAATAGGTGCATTGTTATCTCTATTGTTCACTTCATCTGTTTCTTCTTTATTTTTATTCTTTTTTTGTATTCTATTATCTGTATTTGTATTTTATTAGAAGTTGCTGCATATGCGCCATTCTGTCTAATACAAAAGTTTAATTAATCTTTAATATCTTTTGTGAAATTATATTAATTGTAACTATTAGTGATTTTTGTGACATATAGTTAGTAGAAACAAATACCACATATTATAATTTGAAACGGTCTAGTATACCTAAAACCGTTTGAAAGCGTAGGACACTCTTTCATAAATTGTCAATCTCGATTTTTATATGGAGCAACATATATCAATATTCGAATCAGAGCTTCAAGAAACTTCACACCATTAATTCGGGTTTTAGCGGAACGTAAAGCTCTAAAGTTCAAAATATCCGGATAAAGGTTACCTTCAGACCTCGCTAAGGACTTTATTTAAAGGTGGATGATTATTGCATCTGGAAGGTAATTTTGCTCAGCTGTAAGGAAAGAATTTTTGGAAAATTATTGGCATAGGACAATAAAACATTTTTAAAGCCTTTTAAATAATAGAAAGAGGATTAAATACAATTAATAGTGCGAAAATCAGAGTTCGTCCCAGAACTAAACTTTTATGAAGAACATTCATGTTTGAAAGAGACATTAAGCTTCTGACTACATAATGTTTTGAATTACTATTTTAATGCAAGGTTTTAAAACACATTCAAATGTTGAAACAAGCTAATTGTTATTTACATACAGGGCTTTATTAGTATTATATAATGCAGCAGTTTAAAAGCCCTAAGTAAACTCATTAGTGTTCGAAATAGCAGGATGCAGCAGTAAGTAGACGTACTTCCAAACCGCTGAAATCGCGGGATATGCAGTTAGAGGGTTTTAGGTTTTTAGGGTAGGAGTTGTATTTCAACATTTGGGATATTTATTTTGCATTTCAGGTTGTTTCTGAGTTGAAGAGAAGTCACTGATTGGTCCAAAAAATGTCATTAAAATTCATTCTGTTAAAAAAATTACAAAAAAAGTTTTGTTTTGCTTTCAGAATTATCTTAATTAAAGGTTTCTTCAGTTACCAATAGGATTTATTCTTGTTATAACATTCATTAAATAACAAGAATACTCAGCGATAATTTCAAAGGGAAGTTATATTTCAAAATTCTAATATAAAAAATAAGATTTACCATACAACAGTACATGAATGCAGATATTTTATTGTTTTTTTAAATCACCAATGCAGTTTCGTACTTTCTACAGGTAATCGTCCTAAAAAAATTTTGCAGATAATATTAGGTTTATATTAGGTTAAAAAACAATCAAAATAAAAAGCAAATTATTTTTTAAAATCATTCTCGGAAGTTGTCAAGAGTTCATTCCAAAGATTTTCCCTTCTCATATTTGAAAAAAATTTAATTGTTAAAAGTTTTAATGGAAACATGTATTATTTAACATGAAATGAAATTATTATCGGTTGATATATATATAGCAGGGGCCAACTATTAAGGGCACACATGTATCTTAGCCGGATTATGTTTGTCCCTTCTGGCCCTTGCAATTAGACCGGAAATTTCAAAATTCTTGTTTGCAACTCATAATTCTAACGTGTTTATGAAAAAAGTTACAATTATGATTTTTTGAAAGTATAGGTTATTAAATTTTGTATAAATTATAATATTAGATTCAAGCTTTGGTCTGGCATAGTTTTCCTGTAATGATATATTTAAAAAATAAAAGAAACTGACGGCCAGATATTTAATTTTTGGCTTTGTCAATTATTTTTATAGGTCAGCAAATAAATTGATTTATTGAACTACCAAACTTGAAATGTAATAATAATAATAAATTTGATTCAGCTAAACAATCGAAATAACGAGTGTTTGATGTTCTTGTATTTCTCTCATATTATTTTGAAGAGAAGGCCTGTGATACAATTTAATCCCCATGCTTTACTAAACATCAAGTAATACATTTCTTTAATAAAACAGAAAATTTCGTATAAATTTTCGGGCATAATTTTAGAATTGAAAAGTGTCGAAACTATGAAAAAAATATTTACGTAACATTTGAAAGAAAATTATTTTATTTAAAAATATTGTATTCATTGCCATTTTTTCTGTCTATATGATGCCATTTTTCTTGCTCACAATAAAATAATATTAGCTTCTTCAGCGATGGTTATTGCTTGAACCATGCACAGATTATCATTGTTACAAAACTGTTTCCCTGTGGAACTCAACAAAGACATTCAAAAGTGCTTGTTTCTTTATCATTCCCATAACTACGCCCCTAGCTCATAAATCCAAGAGAGCTCGAAGTTTTACAGACTCAAATGCGGAACAATGTTTTAAATCGCTAGGTGAATGTACAGTAAATATGAATGTCTTGAAAAGCAACATTGTATCAATTGAAATAACGGCTTTTCCACTATTACTGTAGTTTTAAAGAAGACATTGTCTTAGCATGCGAGCTCTTTCTAGCTTGAGAGAGTAAAGTTTCTTCATGTGAGTTCCAATTTCAACAATACGCTTCCTAACCTCATCTTGTGCAATTAAATCAGATGCTAGTGACAACAGATCTTGAATATCAATAAAGGACGACTGCTGTCTAAACATTGCTTCTAATTTTTTGCAGTGCATTTTACTCATTTCAACATGTCCATTAAAGCTAGTTGTGAGAACGTTGCAGAATTTTTCATTTGTCTTACAAGTATATTGATCTATAGCTAGCCCAAAGATTCGCCTATTAAGAACGCTAATGGTAAAACTTATTCCGATTACAACTGCTTAAAGCTTTACAAAAGTTTCATTATCTATTACTCTACAGGCATAACTGAAAAACTTCGCATAATTTCTTAGTTGAAAGAAAACTGTCCTACGTCAATTCGCGGAATTCTTCAGCTGACATATTCTTCTCAAGCACATCCATGTCTTGGCAACCATTGGCGACAGCTAAAAGTCTTGTTGCATGAAACATTGGAAGCATAGCTTTAACGCAGTTCAGTTGTAGGTTCCAATCAGCCACACACTCTGTTTGAACAAAATGTAGTGATGAGGTTACAACTGCAACATACTGAAGCCGTAGTTGAGGACTTTTCCTTCGTTGCCGTAGGTCTTTCTACTATGTGAAAAACAGTTTTTTCAGCTGTTTGAAGCCTTCATCTTCTTCCAGGCAATGAAATGACTTTGGACTGATTCCAAAATTGGAGAGGAGACCAGTCATGATCTCTTTATCTGCGTTTGAAATATCTATTTCATCCTATTACTGCTCAAAAAACTCTCAAACCTTAGATATGCTTGGGATACTTCTTGAATAAGCATGTCCTAATAGCATCTGGAGGAATGATGTGTCAACATGTAAAATTTTCCATTGCTCTGAAATTTAATTATTCTTCATTATAAAGCAAATGATAAAGTAAATAACTCATCAGGAAGTAGAAACCCTCCAATAGAATGATGATATTCTATTCCGTTTTCACTAAAAATTGCAATGCGCCTGAAGTATAAATAGTGGGTAAATGAGAAAGCGCCCTGAACGCTTTAAAGCCGTTTGAAACCGGACTTCTTTAAGTTACAGTGACAGTTCTTCTGAATTTAAGTAGAAATAATAATATATAATAAAAACGTTAAGAAGCGGTTTAAAAAAAATAAGAAAATGTGAAATCATTATATAAATATAATATTATTAAGAACACCGCTCTATTGTAAAATTTTTTAGTTATATACCAGGAAAAGAAAGGAGAAGGTTACAAAGATTAAGTTAATTTTATTCACATATAAGAAAGATATATGATAAGAAGTGTTTGAGATTATCCAGAGCCCAAGGCTTCACAGGAGATTACTTCTATTTTTAAAGGAGGGAGGACGATGTATATCTTTGACATTTTCAATACGTCTGTCAAATTCGAGTCATTAGTTTTGTCATAAATTCATAATTTTATATTTAATCTAAGATCATATATGCAGGTGTGCATACTGAATAGTTAAGTATTTTCCTATTAATATAATGAATTATCTGACCTCCTAGAACTCATGAAAGAAATGAAAATAAAGATCCTTGCAAAATTTCCAAACGTTTAAGATGCACTAAAACAAATGGCAACAAACGCCTGTGTAGATTTCAATCGCAAACTCCTCAGTGCCCCCTGCCACAAGAGTCGTCTATTTCTAGCCGTCTCCTCTCGATTTCATCTGTATCTAACATTCTTAACAAAACGGTATTATTTTCCAATGTAAGAAATCGGGATGGCACTGTACCAGCTTTCTTAAAATGTAAAATCATCGTTATAAGCATGTTCATCTAGAAAATGATAATCGCTGTATGCAGGTTAAAAAATGCATTGAGTAGATAGGAATTCCGCCGGGACCAAAGAAAATATCGTTATTGGCAGGTTTATCCTGACAAACAGTATCGTTAACATACGTAGGTTTCACTGAAGTATCATCCACTGATTTGGGTGTTGCTCAGAGTTAACAGATCAAAATGTTCAAATAAGGTAAACGTGCTAAAAAAGAAGTTAAAAAAGGGGCCAAATCTTGATAGAATAACAGGATCAGTTATTTCTTGCTAAATTATCCATTAGAAAGGCTTTCCTTCATGAAAGCGAATCTCACTAGACTGACTTTTTAAGAATAACTTCACTAATACAAGAAAGTATTCTGCGATATAAATTTTAAAACCCTTCCGTTAAATGCTTTAATGGTGAAATTCTGTACTGGTCAGTATTATATGAAACAGCATGAACAAATTATTTCAATTCACGCATTAAGAAAAATGGATTGATAAGTTATATAATATTTTAATTAGTTTATAGCACATAAAAAGTAATTTCATACTCTTAATAAATCACAAAGAGTAAAACAATAAAAAAGAAAAGAAGGTTAAATTTGAATTACATAAAAAGTGATTCCAACTTCATGATAAATACATAAGAGTTAAAAGCTTAACAATTTCAAGAATGTTTTTTTCGTTGTTTTTCGGTTGTTTATTTTATTACCATAAATAGCCGCCTTCGGCGATCGCCTTGTTTCCGGGAATATAACTTCAATTGATTTTTTATGCATAATTTGATATTCATGGTTCATTTTGCAAAGTAATTTTAAACTTCGAAATATGATAGACGTTTAAAATTCTGGTAGACATCGATTTTTATAAAAGAAAAATATTTATGGTAGCATTTTCTCTTTTCCTAAAAATTAATTTTTCCACTTTTTTTCTATTGAATTCGTGTCGGATTTTCTTTTCAAAGTGCAACAGTTGTCGCCTATCACTTTCATATTCCAGTTTCATTTTAATATCGCCTTTCCATTTCCCTTATATCATGGTGAAATGTTTCCGGACTGTATCTAAATCTCCAAGGAAATAAGTCCAGATCCTCAGAGAGGAAATGAAATTCTGAACTCATATTTTACCCAAATTTCTTAAATTTTGCTAACATTTCTTCTACAATAGATTTCGAGTCTAGGTCTCTTTTATTTCAAAAAAATATCAAAGTAGTAAGTTCAAAGTAGTTTATGGTACTTCTACTTTTTCTCGTTTATTTTAATTTTGAACTCAAAATTTTTATTCGTCATTAGTATTTTCTTGAAAGGTTCTACAAATAGACCTTCTTTCAACTTTTTTTGAAAAACTTGGGAACTGTCGACAAAGGTATTTAAAACATTCTTCTCCTTTCGGTAATGCTTTAGTAAATTGTTTTATATGGTCAAATTTTATACGAAACATATAAATATTATTTAATTTATATGATATTCTTATAGTCCATGAGTAACAGGATTTCTAGTTGATTGGATGTGAGGATAAAACATATATTTGTTCCTTAGATTTAAACCTTTCACGTTGCATGTACAAAGCTAAAAGACACAGTATGATTTTTAGATTCTCACCGAATCACTGGAATACCAAACCAAAAAGGTTTTTCTGCATTGAAACCATCGTCTTAGTTCTTTTACACAGACGGAACAAACTTTGTCCCACTTAAAGCTCAGAATTGTATACAAGTGTGCTGAACAAGTGTGCTAAGAAAGACATTGATGGAGGAGTAGGAAAAATGGAGGATGTAGAACGATGGATACGCATCAACAATATAGTGATCCGGTTTTAACTGGTTTCTTCTAGATTTACTGTTGTGTTTTACAGAGATTTTACTAGTTAAGAAGAAAATATTAAATATTAGTTTATTCTTTCTTGGGCAGAATTTATATAGAGTAAATTAATATTTGCATTATCTAGAGATTCTTAATAATTTTTAAAAAAAATGTTAAGTTGGTCTTAAATGAACAAAATCGATATTAGACCTGTGATTTGTGATAAAACTGTAAGTGATGGAATTTTTTATTTATTCATCC
The DNA here is from genome assembly GCA_013235015.1 of Araneus ventricosus. Lineage (NCBI taxonomy): Eukaryota > Metazoa > Arthropoda > Arachnida > Araneae > Araneidae > Araneus > Araneus ventricosus. The sequence goes on along the minus strand of BGPR01008485.1, from coordinate 56,820 downwards.
AATAATTAGAATCCCAAAAACTATAAAAAACACAAATTGTTTTTGTACAATTTCATCAGACTTGTGTAATAGCAATTATATACAAATTTCTTCAAAGTAGTCAAAAATGCATTCCATAAGAGTTCAATTTAAAACTAAAATTTTTTACGAAAGTAAACTTCGAATTAATTACAAAATAAGCGATTTAAATTCCAGTCAAATGGCCGTTACTGTCATCTCTTAGTGAAATCTAAGAAAAGATGTTCTTAACGACATAAATTTATTAGTTTCGAGACTTTTAGATTATTTCCTGGTTTACTATCTGTGAGGTGTAAAATTAAATAATCATGAATTTAAAAAATTAATTAATAATATAATGAAAATAATATAATAAAATAATAATATAATAAATATAATGAAAATAATATAATAAAATAATAATATAATAAATATAATGAAAATAATATAATAAAATAATAATATAATAAATATAATGAAAATGTGTTTAAGACTTTTGAAAAATACGGAGAAGTCCGTTTACAGAAGTTTTAAATGTAACTATAAATATTCTTATTTCCTGCAATGACATTTTGCTGTCTTACAAAAGACCGGATTTTCTGACTAATGTTTGTAATCTATTCTTACATAAAAATTGGGATTCCCAGGGTAGTGCTGTATAAATATCGTTTCTCAATAAAATGAACGAATTTAGCGAATTGTTGGATTAAATTCATACGGAAAAAAATTCGAAACTTAATTTATTTCTTCACTATGTTCATTTCAATATGAAAATAAAATCTTGTACTACTTTTTTTATTTAAGTAAATATTATTTATAAATCTTTTTCTTCGTTTGCAAGCGTTATCTTTCATGTTTAAGTAAAATTTTTAAAAATCGAATTTTAAGGAAGAAAATGTAGCAAAGGTCCATGCATTTTAAATCTCAATTTCGAATAAATAAATATTGTACCAACACGAACAATGCTGTCTATAATTTCATAACCAGTCTTTACGGAGTTCCACAAAAGACACCCTCATTTTAAAATTAAATAACTCAGCAAATGAGATCGATAGAAATATGAAACCAAAAGTATGTTTACTTTGAAAGTCGTCATATTCTGCAGTCATAGTCTGTCATTGCTCTGTACGCTCCAGTTGTTGGCCACCTGGCAAATGGCTTGGGATGATGGAGATACTGGGAGGCTCATTCACAACATAATTCCCAAAGTTAGCTTGAATTCAATCAACTGGACACGCAACGAAGTTTTATTTTTCACAGGACATGGGCCTTTCCCTTCGTTTCTCCAAAGATTCAACCTTGCCGAAACCTCTTTCTGTTTTTGTGGGGGAATCGGCACACTAATCCATTATGCTACGGTTTGATTCCTCACAACCTCCTTCCATATGGCACCACCCAGCCAACAACATCAGCCAATATGGTTCCGAAGAGTAGCCACCAATTCAACGTCAAGAAGGAAGATACATAATTTGCTCCACTTTCTCCAAAGAGAAACCAGTCTTTTCCGTCCAGATCCCAATTAATTGTTTTTTTTCGTTCCTTCAATAGTCTTCTCAGTAGAGTCCAATGCTTTCGTCCCATTCCGACATTCTTGGCCAAAATTTTATTAATTAACAACTTCAGCAACCAAACATCCTCTTCCTCCAGCGATGAGGGAAATTAAATCCAACCAAACTTCAACTTTCCTTCATGCGTCTTCTTCACTCCATCCTTTCCTTTGGAGATGGAAGGTCCCGTTTCACCAGTTCAACATTCAACTTCGCCTCCTCTTCAGCCCATCATCCCCTAATGAACTCAGAACAGCTTTGTCGTTTTTTCAGAACTTTCTTTCAAGATCCTCCGTGTTTCTCCTTCAAATAGAGTTCCATCAGCTAACTCCTCTTCAAAATCAAACTTTTTAAAATACTGTGAGGTCCATCTCTCTGTTCTTGTGTACATTTTTATGTTATTTTTATTACTGTATTAATTTGTTTTTTATCTTTTTCCTTTCATTTTCTGTTTTTTAATGTATTTTTTATTCTTCATATAGTTTTTCCATTGCATTTTGTTTTTATTGTTTTCCAGCTATTTCATGTATAGCTGTGTAATTTTGTGTTTTTCAAGGTTTTATTTTTCCGTGTTTCCAAAATATTTTTTGAATGTATAGCACAATAGTAATCCTTCCTTATGCTCCTGTAAATGTTTGTAGACTTGTTGCGTTTTTAATAGGGCAGCGGCATAGAGAATTGTCAAGTTCTAAGAGAAGTCACCCCCTCGGGTGTTGTGATTTCTCTTCCACTTCATGACCACGTCACTGCTTAAATAACCATATGGTTATAGTTGCAGGGGCATGGAGTGGTGTTATGTTATGTACGCTCCAGTGGTAGGCGAAATTGTGCTATGAAGTATAGAATGATCATTCTTTGGACAGTTTCGCTGTTGAAATATGAAAGGATAGTTGCGGGTTTGGAACAATTTTTTTGTTATACTAAAAGCGTTAGAAGATCGACCAGACACTTTACGGTGAATGCAAATTAGGATCCGAACACGTTGCACCCAAATGACTTTTGTCCTTCTTGAGGCATACTTCGAGAACAGAATAATTTCTTTGAATAGACATGGACTGACCTCCATACTCTGCCGAACTTACAACGGGTGGCAACTTCTTGTGGGGCGCATTGAAAGTTATTGTCTTCCGAAAGTATCCTGCAACACTTGACGAGTTTATGTGTGAGTTTTAAGCTTATATATCCGTTGACCAATTACAGAGTGTGCCTGAAAATTTAATTCTTCCAATCTCCATTTTTGTGCTTCGAAAGACGGGCATTTTGTATAGATTATGGTGTAATTGCAACGATTGCATCGTATGAAGCGGAAGTTTGGAGAGGGGGATAACGGTCCAGGTGTCGTCCTCGTCATCTGGCCTGTGTTTAAAATTACGAGGTCCGTCCCAAAATAGCCCTAATAAAAGGATCATATGAACATTTTATTAGGTAATTTTAGGTAATAGATTATTATTGATTATAATTACAAAATATTTCCATTTAATTTGAAATTTTAAATAAGTTTATTACTTAGAGAACTTGCTTAAGTTCAAGATGAGCGTTACATAAGAGATGAATGTTAAATAAAAGTCATAGTGGGAAAAGTTAAATAATTTACACTTAGTCCTAAGTTGGCTCCCATATAGCAAAATTCTAGATGGTACATCATGTTGAAATTTCTGAAAATTTTGAAGGGTAAAAAAATACCTATAGAGTTGTGAGAATTGCCAGACTAATTTTTTGAGAAAAAATACCTGAAATTATTATTTTTTTATTCTCGAAGCAATAAATTAAGGCATGTATTCAGTGAATAAAAAAATGCAATTCAGTAATAAGGTTCAGTAATAATTCGCGAAACAAAACTTTTGCTAATGATTTTATTGTACTCAACTGAAGTGATAAATATGTAGACTCGGAGAAAAAAGGAAACGAACCATGAAGAATTATCGTGGGGTCATCTATCTTGCAATCAAACAAAAGATACCACTTCTATTGAATTTAAATGGCATTTTTTTATCAAAGCGTATTTTATATCTTAAATTTACATGAGGGATAGTCTACACATTAAATGCGTTTACTAACCTTCTTTCTTTCTTCAAAATTTCAAATGACTGCAACCACTTTCTGCTGCCACATCGAAAAATTAATTGTGTCATAAGATGTTAGAGGAAAACAAATTTCAACATTCGAGGACTATCCGTTAAGGACTTATGAGGAAGCCAACGATTTCAATCTCCAATTTTCGAATGAAATTTTGGAATTTTCTCATATCTTGAGAAAAATATCATTATTGATATGAAACCAAAACCTACTTATTATACTAATGGAAAAAGTTATCTGCACATACTTTTCATTAAAAATAATTTTTACCATGTGATATAATTTATCTAAATTAATGCCTAATCTTCTTTGTATAGCTACAGAACTAAACTTCGAGAGAAATCAATGGAGAATGTAACCATGCAAAAATTCAGTTCATTCTTTTTAACAGCTTGAACAATTTGCAATGTATTTTCTATATTCCCTCTAATAACGATGCACTAAAAAATTATCGCTTACGTGATGACGATTGAGTTGCCGTAAAATTTTTTTCTCTAATTTTAACATCGTTTCCACATCTGTCAAATATTTGAAATGTATAATTCTGATGAAATTTTATTCTCTTAAAAGGTTCTAAATTTATATCATAGAATTACATCTATTGAGCTTACAGATGGTGCTGAAACTTCAAAAGAGAAGAAATTGATAATAAATTCTCCCTTTACCCTTCAAATGATATCAACATCAAACTTAATTTTCGTTTACCAGCCTGGACATAAAAATCCAAGCTTTAAATTAAAGCAAAGGTGCTTAATACGTTTAACTTGCTATCTTCATTAATAATAAAATTTATATGGAAAATATTTGTATTAAAATAGTGGTAATACTTTTATAGACCCGTATATGTATAAAAATCCAAATTTTTGGTTTTTTCAACTTCCTTTAATGTAGGAACTATCTTGGAGAATGAATAATATGTAAGTAATTATAAGGAATTTTTAATCAAACAATAAATTATTTCGTGAGCCAATTGCACGGTTACTAAACATCCTCAAAATACGGCCACATGAGCATTTTCTCGCAGCCGCTGCTTGAAGGTCATCCGAAGAATTATAGACAGAATAAAGAAGCGTAGGGCTGGTCACATTAGGTTGATTTCGTCTTCGGAGGGTGCATTACGGAAGCAGTCGCATAAGGATAGCGCTAGGTCTATTTCACGAGAGGCTAGTTTGCGCGATTTCCTGTTCATCGTCGTTTCCGTTTGTATTTTCGTGTGTTCCAGGACCGGATTATCAAGTAGGTAAAGTAGGCAATTGCCTAGGAATCCCGCAACTTTCGGGGACCTCTGGTTTCGCCTTTTTTCTGGCGTTTTAAGGGTTATTAAAATTTGAACCTTCATTTGATATGCAAAAGCCACGTACTCGAACGCAGTAAAATTGAAATTAAGCACCATTTTATTTCAAAATACTATTCTTATTAATTTTTTATTCTTTGATACTTTCTTAAAATTTTTCAAAAATGTAATCTTTTTTAGACGCGAGATAAAGAAACTAACTTCTTGAAGCTAACCAGCAATGAAATGTGTTGTAATTTTAGTTTGTTGTAACTATATTTATAAAAAAAGTGCTTATATACATATTAAATTAAAATCAATAAAAAACCTGTCTTTGGCAGTTTTTTTTTTCTGGAAGAGGATGGATGGAAAGGGCATTTATATTGCTTTGCCTTAGGGCACCTACAGGACTTACTTCGGCCCTGTTGTGTTCTTTTCTACAATCTTTGATATTTAAGATAATATCAGGGAATGGTACTTGGGCAGTGAGCTTATAATTCTTGAACTTCCATATTTTTCCATGTTTTACACTACAGTTGTAAATATTTTAATTGAAATATTGGCAATTTCATTTAATTTATTTTCATATCATTCATCATTCTTTGTTCTTTATATATACCTTTTTGTTTTATAATTACATTGCTTCTACACATTTTTAAATAAAATTGTTTACAAACATTTTACTTAACCATTTCACAATTACAACTTAATTTTAATAAGTAACCTCTTAAAATTTATATATTGTGTTGTCCTTTGCATCTACTCGTGGTTTAAAATTACGCAATCCGCTACAAAATAGTCCTCGTGTTGCTTCTAAACGATACGTTGATATAAATAAAATAAAGTATTTGTTACTCATTCTAACTTAAATCGAAAAAAATTGCCTTGGGGTATAAGGAATTAATATGGTTCAAATTAAAGCTGGAATTCTTTCGATTACCATCTTAAATTAAATAAATATTTAAGAATCTGTAAGTTAAGTTTGAAATTGTTTAGTTGAAGGGGGAGAATGGCAGAACAATAACAAACATCCATAACTTTAAAGAAATTATAAACATTTTTGCCTCCCTTTTAAGTACGAGATAAATAGAATGAAATTTTCTATATGTATTTATAATGTATTAAAAGTTTTAAACAACAGTTTGAATTCTCCTCTCTGTTCCAATAGAAAGAATAAAAAAACGACTGAGGTCGCATAAAAACCACACGTGTGGCCGGGGCCGTGATTTTCTTCTGTCGGACGGCAACGACTAATAGACACTCGTACTGCCCTGACCTCAGAATGGCGTTAACTCTAAAATAGTTGCGCTCTTTTCATATTATAATTTCTCATGCAAGAAAGGTTCTTAGAAACATTTAAGTGTTAAGTTTGAAATCATTTCACACTTTTATGCGATGTAAGTACCACTTGGGTATATGCATCTTGCTGTAACGTGATTTTTGAAACCTGTGGGGAGCGCCACTATAGGCCGCGATAACATTAAATGGGGGGCGCGAGCATATGGAAAACAAAATATTGTTGAAATAGATTTTATATCCGTAGAAGAAATTAAACTTTATATCTGTAGATCCAAAAAATTGTAGGTTATAACTTTTATAGGAATGATTTTTGCATATTAAGACGTATTAAAAAATAGAGAGCACCAATCAAGAGTTTTAAAGTAAAGAATCTACTTTTTTCACATATTTTCCTAAATTTCTCAAAACTATTAGGTGTAACGTAAATATGAATACACCTTTCTTGTATACCATTTAATAACAAAAAAATAGTAAGAAGATGAACTTGATCTGATCAATACTTACAAAGATAATGGCCGTTCGGTAGATATTGCCATTCTGTACCTTTGAGTGGGGCTGAGGGAGGAAGCTCTAGAGTTTCTCGGACTTTTGTGAAAGTTTTCCTCTGATAGGTGTCTATCAATGGTGTAAAGTTCAGTTACTCAACTTTTTTCCAGAATTTGACTATTCTTGGGTCTTTATGGACTTTGCTAATAAGCATCTGTCCCCATTCTCATCACTATCCCCATCCATCTATCTGCTACAAATGATTCCAGTTTCTAACCCCCTGCCCCGATTCCTCTATTTTCTGATATTCTAGACTATGAGATGTTATTTTGCAAGGAAAAAAAGCTCGATTGTTTTATACAAGATTTCAAAAAAGGTAAGATTTTTGTTATTGACAGGCGCCTCTAAAGCTCTCCTATAATTGCAGGTAGGTTCAAAATACATTGAGTATATAGGAATTCCGCCGAGAAAAAAGAAAATATCGTTATAGGAAGGTTAATTCTTATGCAAATACAGAGTAGGGTGGGTCGAAAAAATCTATTTTTTTCAATCCGCTACACCGCGGAAAAGTTGTGAATAGGTGAGAAACTAAACGATGAAAAAAAGTATGAAAATTGATTGATATCTTCCACTCATGCATCGGCCATGAAAATCGTAAAAATTGACGATAACATAGGGAGGCGTTCTGTATACATTTTAATATGATGTTTTTCATAATATTTTTGTTCCTGGTGAATCATGGCATTTAAAAAATTTACTTGGCTCTAGCGTTATGTCACCGTAGAGATTTGTAAAGAAGGAATTTATTTAAAAAAAAAAACTGGATTTGTTGCTCAGCTGCGAAGATGAGTAAAAATACATGAATAATGGTTGATATCTGCATCCACCATATCACACCGTGATTTTTCTTTTTTTTTTAACTTTCCGTGCCGTATGCTCTTAATTTCAATCGAAATTATGATAAAATCTTCCTGTTTGGTTCTTATTTAGGGTTTTTTCGGAGTGCTTAGGCTCGGTGGCCTTTTGTATCTCGCTTTGATTCGATTCGGAAAGTGACATTACTTCCATTTCACCCTAGCTTTGAATTTGCTGAATACTAGTAGCTCCGTGAATAGTAGAACTCGTGTTCAAAGATAAATAAAAAAAATTCTGCCCTTCATACTTTTTTTTCTTTCTTTGAACTCGGAATTACTTATAAGTCTTTGCTTTTATAAGTATTCACAAAATTACATAAATGTCTCTTTTAATCAGTCTTAACAAAATTACTTAAATGTCTGCTTTTGTCAATGTCAGAAAAACTACAATTAAATGTGATTTTTTATTTTTAGTATTTTTGGAGACATTATGAATGGACTTAAAACAAAAGAATTAAAAGTTTCGTGATAAACACACAGTGAAACGTTACACAAATAACAGATAATCTTATTCAAATTTTTATAGCATGAAACGTCGGGTCGACTCGTTGAGAAAACATATATATATATATATATATATATATATATATATATATATATATATAACTTGTTATATATGATCATAGAGAAACAAAGTAAACAAGACATATCAATACAAATTCATTATTTGAACAATAGAACCAAATTTAAAACAAAATCTAAAGAAATGAAAATACTATAGATACCATGAACAAAAATTAAGTTTAAACATTTGTATGTCAACATGTAAGAAAACTCTGTTGTTATGAAAAGTATTGAAAAAAGCAATCCAATTATATGGAGTTTTTAACAACAATATATATATATATATATATATATATATATATATATATATATATAATACTATATATATAATATATATATATATATATATATATATATATATATATATATATATATATATATGAGAATTAATATATGAGGGTGGCCCTGATTATAATGGCGAGAAATTTGCTTAACATTTTTTAACCGCACACCCCGAGGTCAACACCCTTCTAACCTGGTATTAATATTCCTCTTACCTGCTTCGACACTTCCACTGACAATGAATCAATCAGTTTGGTGTAATCAACTTTGAAAGTGGATGAAACGCTTTTTATAATCCAACCTTGCTATCATGAAACGTCGGGAAATTATCCCTACAGAGCAATTCCTCTTACCTGCTCCGACATTTCCACTGACAATGAATCAATCAGTTTCGTCTGATCGCCCTTGAAAGTACATAAAACGCTTTTTATAATCCAACCTGGCTATCATGAAACGGCGGGAAATTATCCCTACAGAGCAAAATTCCGCAACTGCTTTTTGTGGTCTTGAAAAAGAAATTGTTTCTGCTCTTCATCCACTGTTAAGAGTCGATTAAAAACTTGCATAAATGTTACCCTTTTTTTGGCTGTATCATTGACAAGACTGAGTTTACCCGGAAAGATTCTTATAGCATTAAATAAGAATCGTCCCTATCACACAAAGACCTGATCTGAGATCCAGATATCCAATTTCTCCACGTCCAATTTATTTAATAAATTTAAATTTTTCTGAGAAATGAAGTTGCTCATTCTCTTCCTGAAGAAAAATCAACAATGAGATAAATTTTTGATGTCATATCTAAATTCTGAATGACTTAAATAGTAAATATTCATTAGAAAATGCTTCTATAAATTTGAAAAAGATAAAAATTGACTATGGTTAGAATTCAACGAGCTCTCTTTAATCGTACTTAAATTTTTCATTTCTTAAGTGCATTAGGAATATATTTTACTTTACTCAGTATTTCGTTCTCACTGCATATTTAGTTCAAGCATTTATTACAAATAATTTCATTTTCCTCTGATTTTTTAAAGAAAACAATAACTTTTTCAAATATCTGATGCCGAGATGGAAAATATATCTCTCAATCTGTATAATGCTTTAGAAATGTAATCGCAAGTTTGATGCGACCAGTGTTGGAACTATTTGTGTCCTAACAGAGAATTTGAGCCTTGTTTCACAACCCCCAATCTTTTAGAATACTCCAGACATCCATAGTTTGATCCTTTCCTGAAGAATTTTCTAATTTTGGCACCCACCAACTTTTCTGGGTATTTATATGTAACAATGATATGTAGTCTTCCAATTTTTAAATCTTGCTCATTTAAAACAGGTTGCAATTTACCATACCAAAGAAAGGATACGAATCTAGGTTAATTTTCTTTAAATTATTCTTTAATCTTAGTAGCTTTCATCGTATGAAAATCTTCCAGATATCTTTGGGTAGTTTTTCGATTGATTGCCAGTTCATCTATGTTATGCCTTGAAACCTTGACTACGGTTACGAGAAGAAAAACGACATTTTACTAACTACTGTGTCATCGATCGAATAAAGCTATTAATTTTTAAGTTGAAAACATTTCCTCGTAAGTGCAATTTTTCTCCCTATGAGGCAACTTGAACCACAGTAATCCCTAAAAATGGAAATTATTAGCATGCACCTTCCCCATCCGATGGGAAATTCGATCAATCTGAAGAAACATGAACGAGTGAGGTTTAAATTATGGAATCGGTAATTTGCCGATTTAAATGTCATTATTCTAAATGTGCTGTTGTGTGAAATACGTGTTCGTGAATATGTTTATGTCGCGTTGGTGTTCGTCAAATAAATAATTGAAAAATGCAAAAGGTTCTGATTATTTGAACTCTAGAAAGAACACGAAGAAATCGGTCCTTAGACTTAACGCCGCACCCTAATGCTATCTGCGTATCTTTGTTTCTCTCAAGAGTGTTCTGATAATAAGTTGATAAAGGCCCAGGTTGATCAGAAATATCCTGTATGCCTGACGATTCTTCTGATGAATCCATGCAATTGTCAGCGATCTCCGAACTACAATGAGCCTTAGTCCGCGTGTTTTCTTGTTCTCTGACTCTCAATAATCCCATTTTTCACGCTTTTTAAGCTTTATATTGATTCCCATAAAGACATTCCCTTCTACCTGGCTCTCTTTGGCTCAATAAAAATGTTCTGTCTTCGATTTTTATAATTTCCAAAGTTTTAGGGTCAGAAGTGTCAAATAAATTATTTAAATCTTATGTAAACCTATGTTCTTGTTCTCTCTGCTTTTCTGTCCTCCATTTTTAAGATTGCGCCAATAAGAGTACATCTTCATAATTCTTTCTACGCAATGGATGTGTCGCTCTTTTAGGAAACTGTCTTCTCCCAAAAATTCATGCATTCGCGCACTACTGAATTAACATTTTCACTTAGGAACAGTTTAATCTCATGTAAATTATAAAATTGGATAAGATTAGAAAATCGGTTGGATGGAAGTTTGCTGCCGTTAATTTCGTGTCACTCGCTACCAGTTAAATAGATATTTAGATAACCACTTCTCAAATTAGAAGCTATAATTGCACTCATATTTGTCTCGGACAGCGACAAGAGCAGACAGAGCGCGAGTCGCCGGCGGAAGATGGAGAGCGCTGTCTGCATCCACAGGCTACCCACTTCCACCTCTGTGCGGAACGTGTTCCCAAACTCCGATTTAAACAAATGAGGTCTTTAATTGTTTCTTGGTATAAAAGGAAAAAACTGGAGGGTGTGCGAATTCAGTATGTATATATATTCTCAAATGTGAATTATTTCCACACAAGTCACATTTTTACCAGTATTCTCAAACCTAAAATCAAATCTCTGCAATAAATGAATCAGTATTAAAAAAATTTACTAAAATTTTTGAAGTTTTGACGAGACATTCATGTTTTTAATTAAAATGAGTTATAAAACTAAGAATTCCAATGCAATTTCATTGGAAATTTCAAAATATAGGCAATTTTAGCAACATTTTAGTGAAAATTTACACTTACGCCAAACCTCCTATAACAAGTTCTATTGAATATATTTCATCAATTTTTGCACAGTATATAGCTAACATGCTTATCTGTTTATGAACATAAAGATTTTTAATACCTCTAAAAGTTTTGGAGATATTCTAAACTTTGAGAACAAACTCGAATTTCTTTCAAAAAATCATCTATTTTTCTCTAAAAAGTCATTAAATTAAATAAATATAGTCTGAGAGCTTGGATTTTATTTCAAAACACAGCTATAAACAAATAAAACATTTGGGCCAAATTTCATTGTAATATGCTAAAAAATGTTTCCAAAATTTAGATTTTTTTCTGAATAATGTTGTGTAGAAGGTAGTGAGTGCTGTCTCGATATCTGAATTAGCTTTTTGACAATTTCCATCTAATTTTTAAACATCAATTTATAAATTTATAATTCAAAACGAAGGTAACAGTTGAAAATAAATGAAATTAAATTATAAACTGCAATTTGAGTGTGAAAAAATAATTTTTACTGTTGTAATTACTGTTAAATTGCATTTTTTTAAAAAGTGTCGCCAAAAACCAATAATGGAAGCTTAAATCTGTAGTTTTAGACAATATATTGCTTGAGAATTAAAGAATAGTTGTCCAAACTAATTGTTTGTATTTTTAAGGCACTTTAAATTCCACTAAAAGTATCAGAATTGTCACTTCCGATTTATTATTTATGCTATAACTTTACTTGTAATTATAGTAGAGACAAAAAATAAAGCATTTTTAGGTACCTAAATGTATTGCCTATAAAATGAACAAATAAAACAAATTTCGAAAATTTTCAGCAAAACGAGGAATTTAGGGTAGTCACATACCTTAATGACTTCCGGGAATATCAATGCCCAGTGACGAATCCAGTATTTGGGTCTGGGGAGCTGAGGTCATAAAATTTCTTTTTATTGCCGTGCCGAATGTCATGCTCGAATGTTATGTCTTAGAGAATTATATTTTTCGAAACAGAAAGGCAGATGACTATGAAATTTTGGTTATTAGAGTGCTATTGGATTTCCATAATTTCGGGTGAGTGAACTGCATTTTCTGCTTAGTCCCCTTGACAAATTTCCCAACCTTGGAGCGGAAAATGATGAAAAGGGAAAGAGGTTTTCATCACGATTTCAAGACGATGGAAGAGCACTACCAAGGCTTTTGGGATAAACATATGACTGCGGACCACTGCTGGAGCATCAAACGGGATTGCCCTAAAAAAGTGTAAATGCGCAGTAAGTATAAATAAAAATTCTTGTCTGCATGGTGCTATTTACTCTGAAAAAGTGAGTTTTTCCTATATTTATGTGTGTTATTTATAAAAATATAAATTTCAAAAACTATAACTTGAACTCAATAAAAAAATAAATCTACAGCTTACAAAGAAAAAGTAATCTCAGATTAGAAATCAGAATACTCAAATTAGGTATGAACAAATGATTGTATAATTGCAAAGAAATTTCCCCCATGGTATTATTAACATTACTATAATTTTAATAGTTTCATTAATTATATTAAATATAATTTAAATTTATTTATTTTTACTATTTTTTAAAATTTAAAATTACAATTCATAAATAAAAATGAATCAAACTCTTTTAAATTAACATATGACTCCTTATTACATTTAATTACCTGCATTAATTTGAAAATTATAATTAAAATTTTATATCAACATATGATATATATAATGTTAGCGTTTATGACAGTTACTGTACCTACGAATAAAAAGTTATTTGCTGATATTGTGGACTTAAATATTCCTTCTGTAGAACTTCTTCTTTTCAGATAGTCTGTCTTTTTTCAATGTTCCGCTTTTGGTTTGTTATCTGGTTTTAGATGCTGTCTACTGCGAATTCGACATAATTTGCTGAAGACAAAACATGGCCTAAAGAGTGCAGTGATGAAATTTCCCACACAACTGCTAGTCAAACACCAATCCTATCCAGCTTCCATACATTAAAAGATATTTTATTCATTTTTATCGAGCAATTACCATAAAAGTTACTATTTTTAAAAATTTCTCAATATTCAGTAAGTCATGTCGGAAATTCAGAACAAACTACATTAGAAAGAAAATTGTTTGTTCTATCCGAAGGTGCATTGAATGTTTTTCAACGATCATTAGAAAAGATACTACAGCCGTAAAGGTTCCAAAAATGACCCAAAATAACACAAAAAATTAAATTCAAAAATTTATAGATTAAATTTTAAAATTCTGGCTTCGAGATGCATTAAGTTACCATTACGTCTACCTGTGTGTGGAATTTCATGGCTGTAAATGCGATAGATTAGCCTGGACATCGCGCGCGCACACACACGCAAACATTGCCTTTTATAAGTATAGATAGATAACAACATCAATTCTAATTTTTGTTTACCAGCTCGGAAGTAAAATTCCAAGCTTTAAATAATAGAAACAAGAATTCGGAAGAAGATTATTTGACAGCGTAATGTGAAAGAAAGTTTATGTAGAAAAATATTGCATTAAAATAGTGGTAAAACTTTTATGCAGACGTATACTCAAATTTAAATCATTTAATGTGTGAAAGTATTTCTGAAAAATGAATAAAATGTAAATTATTATAAGGAAAGTTTGATCAGAAACGCCTTACTAAATTATTTCGTAAGCAAATTGTCCATTTTCCAAATAGCCTGAAAACGGCGTTAACTCTATAATAGTTGCACACTGTTCAATTGATGAATGATCAAATAATGGGTGTATTTTGGTTCAGTTATACCAAAACACCGTCTCCGAATATGGCAGTTAACAATTTAAGAAAAGAAATTGCACGAAATTTTCGTTTTAGTTTAATTACTATTATTTAAATATTCATCTCAAATATTTGAAGCTGAAGTGTCTCAACATAATCGAAAATCATATGCATCGCACAATGATTATCACTCAAACATTTATCAACAGTACGATTCAAAAATTAAAATTGTTAACAAATGGCAACTACGAATTAATCGAATTGATTTACCAATTTAAATTATTACATAAAAGTAAAGATATATGTCCTTTGGTGTCGTCACTTACTGTAATCCATAAAAAGATGTTCTTCAGCCTCTCTCCGCATAGCGATTTCACTTAGGTCATAACAATATTAACGAAATAAATTCGTTAGTTTCGAAGTTCTAGATTGCTTTCTAGTTCATAATCTGCCAGGTTATGAATTAAATATTCATAAATAAAAAAATCTATATACTATTCATTAAACGAAAATATGTTAAGAATTTTGAAAAATACAAAACAATTCGCTTACTGGAGTTAAGTTTAATTTTTTTTCTCTATTTACAAATAGGGATTCAAGGTAGTGCTGTATAAAAATAGCAATATCAGTAAAATGAAAGAATTTAGAGAATTGATTGATTGATTTTTTAAGAAAAGGGTATTATTCTTTACCCTTTTCTTTTATATTAAATTGGTAACTTATTTTATTTCTTCAGTATGTTTATTTCAATATTAAAATAAAGTCATTTCAATTGCTCCATTTTTCATTAAAATGATTTTATTTGTAATTTTTTTGGAAAAGTGTTATCGTCCCTATCTGTGAGAAATTAAAATAGAAATAAAGCTAAAGAAAAAAATCCTGCAAAAGTTCTGGAAACTTTAAAATCTCATTTCAAAGAAATAATATTGTAAATATCATCACTAACAACATTGCCTCTAACTTCCTAACCATTCTTTTTAGAGATTGTCAAAGAATTTGCGAATTGCATAAAATTAAATTGATACAAATTCCCTCACGACTTTATATCCCTCATTCACTCATACGGGGTGTTCCGCAAAGGACTCCTACATTTTAAAATTAAATAACTTGGCAACAGAGATCGAAAGAAGAATACAAACAAAAGTATGCCTAGTTTGATAATCTGGTGCGAAAATTTCAACATTAGCTTCAAATGTTGCCGACAGGTTGCTCTGTACTCTCTTGTGGTAGGCGAATTTAATAAAATTGTGCTCTAAAGCATAGAGTGATCAGTCTTCGGACAGTTCCGCTGTTGAAACGTGAAAGGAGGGTTGTTAGTTTAGAGCAATTTGTCACCATTCAACAAGAGTTAGAGTATCGACCTCACACTTTGCGTTGCTTAGAAATTTGGATCGGAGCACACTGCACTCCAATTAGTTTTGCCTTTTTTGAGGAATATTTGGAGAACAGAGTTATTGATTTGAAACATTTAACATTTACTAGAACAAGCATGCATTAGCCTCCATACCCGACCGATCTTCCTACCGCAAGATTACTTCATCTGCGGCACATTGAAGGATTTGTTTCCCGGAAAACTCCCGCAAATCTTGAAGAGTTTATGTGTGAGGTTAATGCGCCCATTTGCGTTATCAAATTACGGAGGATGTCTGAAAATTTATTTCATCGTATACGCCATCTCTGCGCTGCGAAAGACGTGCATTTTGAATCGCTAGAGATGTGATTGCAACGACAGCAAGAAAATGACAGTTTATAGCTCTCTTTTCGGAATCCGTACTACGATTCTAGCGTGGAGTGAAAGTTTGAAGAAGAGGATGCAGGTTCAGGTGTTGTCGTCATCACCTGAATACGGTTTAAAATTACGAGGTGCGTCACAAAATAGTACGAATAAAAGAATCATAAGAATCCGGCAAACCTCCTCATCATAACTACAAATAATTAAAATTATTTAAGATTTTAAATAAGTTGCTTATTTTTAACAGGAACATTTCCTTGTTAAAAGAGTTTTCATGAGATTAATAGGAGTTCGGGATAGGTGTTAAATAAAAGTTAAATAAAAGATGAGTGTTAAATAGAATTCAAAATGGGACGATTGAAATAATTAAATAATTTATCCTGTACCCTATGATGGCTCCTCTACAGAATAATTCTAGATGGAGCTGCATTTTGAAAATTTCTATATTTTGACAGATAAAAATGCCTATAGAGCTCTTAGAAGTCGCAAACTAATTTTTCGGTAAGAAACTCCTGAAACAATTATATATTATTATTCTCGAAGCAATAAAATGAGTCCATGTATTCAGCGAATAATAAAAATGTATTTCAGTAATATAGGAGCTAAACAACACACTTCTTAATTGTCTAGATTGTGCTCAGATGACAAGATAGATATTTACATTCGAAGAAAAAAGAAAACAAACCATCGAGCATTATCTTGGTGTCATTTATAGTGCATTCAAACAAAACAGACCAATTAAATGGAATTTAAATGGTATATTTTTTGTCTCAACGGATATTATATATAAAATTTGCATGAGGGCTAGACTAACCCTCTTACTGACTTCAAAACTTTAAATAACATCATCCACTTTGTAATCTTAGATGTTGCATCATTTTGAAATTTCTTGATTTTGGCATGTATACAAATACCTACAGAGCTGTAAGAAGTCGCGAAGTAATTTTTCGGGATGAAACCAATATAATTATAATTTTTACTTTTCTTAAGCAATAAAATGAGCCCATTTATTCAGTGAATAAAGCAAATGTAATCCAGTAGTAATGTATAGGAAAACAACACTCTTCCTAAGAATCTAGATTATACTCAAATGTCAAAATAAATACGCACATTCGCAAAAAAAAAATGTTCAAAATTCCCTACATAATATTGAATGGATTCTTAAATGGAGCTAGTGAGCTTGTTTTTTCCACGCTCATTTACGTCAGGTAAGATTCATTTTAATCTATATCTTGGGTTGTGCAAATTTGACTTTTATTTTCTGCTAGGGAGATTTTAATATTATTTAAAACAGTACTTAAGCAATTTTTCATAAGAAGGGAAAAAGAAAACATTTCATTTAATATATGTTTAAATTCCTTCTGTTTCCACCAAATTATTTTAATAATAAATTAATATTTAAATGTTTATTCTAAGCATAGTACGAAATAACTTTGGGCAAAATTTTTATTCCTATTTTCCCTGTTGCATAAAAGTTTTCGATTGATTAAGATATTTTCTATTTTTGATTTCACATCGTGAATCTATTTTACTTTACAATCTCTAGTTTTTATGCAATTTTATATGATATCCTGTTACATTGCCGAAAGTCAAGGGCAACTGGCTAAGGAATTACGCTAATTTATTCCCATATTCTAATGTCTCAGAATTCCCATGATTTGGAAAAAAACAAATCATATAACTAATCTTTTAGTCTGGTAAACACAAAGAGGAAAAAAAATCGGCACATGTTTTTTATCCTCATATTCCATCAGATAGTCCACCGCGGTAAATTCCGGGCAGCGGTAAGAGAGGTTTTAAATGTGAACTATGGTATAATGCTAATGTGCATGGAATGACACCGGTTGACCATTTGTGAAAAGTGTACGATAATTTTAAAATGGTCTCTGACATGCTGATCAAGAGCATAATTATATTCTTTACGTGGGCCTGAAAATGCTTATCATCCTTCTTGACCAATATCAAGGTTTCATGATGTTTTCAGGCTGTCTTTTTATGTGGGACATCTGAACTCGAAAGACGCACTGGGCCCAGCGTGAGTGGCCTGTTTGTGAAATTCTGAAATTTGACATTCCTAACATTGTGCCGAGCCGTAGCAATTATCAGCCGAGAGATGATAGTTTTCCCTCCATTTTACTTCAAGTACGGTTTGATGACATAGTTTTCAAGGCATTCGTTGCTGATGGTGAATGTTTTTAACATGTAGTCTCTTTTGTCATGTTTTGTCTTTTGGGAAGACCAAAGCATGTGCTTTCGATGGTTCTCAAATTTCTGCCCTTCTTTAAACATGGGAATTTGTCGGGAAGAGAAATAAAAAGAAAAATTCAGCCTGGCTGCCTTTTAAGTCAGTCACGCAAAATTTTCTTGGAAGCAGAAAGGCATATAATTATGAAATTTTGGTTACTAGCCCTCTGAGTGGTTCGGTCTTCTTTCTAAAGCGATTCGAAAAGCGAGCGGCTGCAGATCCTTTATCTGTTTTAAAAGTGTCTTCCTCCCAACAGAAGATTTTCCCAAAAGCGCAGCAGATCAAGTCTCTTCCCGCCCTCTCAACTGTGGACAATCAGCCCTTGGAGGGGCGGGTAACCACAAGAATCCGTTCTATTCAGCTTGGAACCTATTCAAACTAAGTTTAACTGCTTTCGGAGATACCACCTGTCGTGTGACAAAATTACACTTCATGTCTTCGAGATGCCTCGTTCTGCCCGTGTCCATTAAAACCAGATGACAAAAATAAACACCGTTAGACTAGACAAATGCCAGACCGTTGGGCCAAAAAAAATGAAGGCTATATTACTTATTTTTCATGTTGTGAGTTTCTAAAAATATGAACATCATCGAAGTTGCATGAAAGTTGATATTCTTTAGATGTCTGTGACTTCAATTTATTTGATGTTTATTAATAGTTGTATTTCAGATATTGGCTGTACTTCATATTATTAGTTGACTTTTTTATGTTCTTGACTTCAATTTATTTTCAGTCTACACGTCATCATATTAGTCTACGAATGTAAAAATTATTTCCCTAATTTTAAGTATCAACAACAATGCCATATATATATAAAAAAGAGGCAAAATATAATAAAAAAAATAATAAAATAAATAACAAACATTCATATCAAATTCGAAAGGATATGAAAAAAAAACGAATTGAAAATAAATCCGAGTAAAGACAAAAATGCGAATAGTAACAGATGGAAAATTATATAAATATATCACATACACAATGAATGCGCTAAAAGCTGCAAGTTCAAAAGCGCTGTGGTAGATAGAGTATAAATCGAAAAATGAAAGAGTATAAAATGTGAAATGAAAAAAACGCAATAAAAGCACAATAACGTTTCTTCAGGGGATGAAATTATTGTGAATTGCTAAATATAAAAGTTTGACATTTTCTTGCAATCAGTTATGCCGCAAGGCCTGAAACACTGATTTTCATCCCTAATGCCAAACCAACCAGAAAAAAACAGAGAGAGGAGTTTTGAATAATTAAAACAGAATTACGATGTGATAACATTAGAGAAAAGTAAGAAAAAATATTTTACGTACCAGAAGGACGGATGTTGACGTGGCAGTGTAAGCGGAGGGTCACGCTACAGACTGGCGTTGAAAGGGTGTGAACAGGGTGTCAAGTGTCAGTTTTCGCGCTTAACTTTGGATGTTGCCAGGGGAGTGTAGTATGTTGTGAACGATGAAGATTAAATAGAAGAGCGAAAACGATAGATAGATAGCGTAGAGAAATAGTGGAAGAAATCAGTAAAAAATGAGAGACCAGTGAAAAATGTTTAAAAGATGCATTTTCGAGGTAAAATATCAGACATTACCGACTTGAGTGACCCTACCACGAAGATTAAACTTCGCGTCGGCATCTCTCTGATAAGCAATCCTTTACTTACATCTTAAATCCATTAATCAGAGGTTCGTAAAGTGAGGGGGGAATTTTATTAATGTTGAGGCTATTTCTTAAGTGCATGATTTGCTTTTTGGCAGAATTAGTGTTATTGCAAATTTTGTTGATTCTTATAATAAGTTGATTGATAATTGTGTTTTTGTAGATTTTATATGAGATATTAGAGTTCCAAAAAATAAATTTATTTACGTTAAATTTGAATTCGTTTCTTTTGTCGTGAATGTCAATTTTTAAGTCGTTTTTGTGGTCTAAGCATAAATCAAGAAAAATTGCTGGGGACTGATTGTTGCTGGTTTTAATTAGTTTAAGTTCTTCTGGGTAGATGGTATTGCAAATAGAGCTGAAGTCTTGAAAATTAAAAATTATAATATCGTCAATAAATCGGAAGGTAGAGTGGAGGTTTAAGATGAAATTTCTTTCGAAGAAATGAAGAAAGAGGTTGGCTAGTAAAGATGAGAAGTTTGTTCCTTGTGGGATGCCTTTTATTTGTTGGAAAATATTTTCTCCGTTAAAGATAAAGTTATTGAATATGCAGTAGTTGATGAGGTCTTCCCAGAAAGTTACTGGAATTTTAAGATCATAGAAGTAGTTCATTAGTACATCTTGTAATTTATTTATTGGAATACTTGTGAAAAGATCTTGAAAGTCGTAGGTTTCTATTGTATCAATTTTGTTATTATTAAGGAATTCAATTACTTTGTTATTGTTTTTTTATAATCCATGTGAAATTTCTTGTTCAATATGATTTAGGATGGTATTAAGAAGAAAATTTCACAATAATTTCATCCCCTGAAGAAACGTTATTGTGCTTTTATTGCGTTTTTTTCATTTCACATTTTATACTCTTTCATTTTTCGATTTATACTCTATATATATATATATATATATATATATATATATATATATTTTACTAATCTCTGTTGGCACTATAAAACTTTTCATATTGTTTCTTGATTTAGTATTCGGTAAAAGGTAGAAAATTTATAGCCGATCACAAATATAAACAGCGCTTAACTGGATTAATCTGTTTTGTATGCACATAAACACTTATTATATAGATAGTCACATAATAATCTATATTCCAAAATAGCCAACAATAATCAATATATATGAAGGATTATAAATAACCTTCTTAACCCTGAATAATGTTTTAAATAAAATAATATGCTACAAGCTTTTTGTACTGAAATTCGTTACATATGCTTTTTAAGAGGACGAGTTAATAATTCTCAAACTAAAGGTTACATTTTGAAAACTAATGCGCTAAATATTGGAAGAAATAGCTTATTCATATACCTTTATTTAGTACGCAAGAGATTATCTTCTATTATAATAAACGGAAATTTAATTCACCTGAAATTTGAAATTTTGATACTATTGTCCAGGTACTAGAGCATCCAGTATCAAATTTTTCAAAATTAAATTTGGGGACGTTCAAACATTACGTAAGCACCCAAGGGGGGGGAGGGGATATGCGATTTGCTTGTTTTTGCTGACAAGGGGGGAAGGGGAGTATGAGTGATGCTTACGTAAGACATTAAAATCACTTTATTTCCGAAAATCTCTTGCAACTTGCACAAAAAAATTAAATTTGAAAAAAAAAAAGATAAATTTGGCAAAAGAAAATTGATTTTTGTAAGCTTAAACTTGAACTTGTAAGGAAATTAAACTTACTTTTTTTTTTCATTTTAAGCCGAGTTAGAGATTTTACTTTCCCGTATACGAATATACAAAGAGAAAACTGTAATCGTCAAAAAATTTGAACTCGAAACTTTGACGAATCTCCATGTTTTAGACCTCCCTGAGTCAGAAAAACACAATTTTGGAATTATGTCTGTCTGTGTGTCTGTGAACACGATAACTCGAAAACTATTAGAGCTACAGGGATGAAATTTAGTATGTGGTCTTTAAACATAATTTTTAGGTTTCTATCAAATTTTGGACAAAATCCGTCCACGGGAAGTCTGTCTGTCCGCGGTCATGTGAACACTATAACTCAAAAACTTAAATAGCTAGATGAATAAAAGTTTGGTACACAGTTTTATCATCATAAATGTAGGTCCGTATAAAATTTTGGGCCATATCCGTCAAAGGGTTGACTGTCTGTCGGTCTGTACAATCGCGTACTTGTAAAAATTACATCTCCTAAACCCTTTGGCTTAGATAAATAAAAAATTGGTATGACGTTTCAATATTAATTATAGGTCTGTGCCAAATTTCGTTTGAATGTAACGAAAAGGCTTTCAAATTGCATAATTAATTTTTCTAATGCGATTCTCCAACACATGCTACTGGTAGCACTCTCTGTGCACGCGGAAGGATTACATCACTTTGGCCCTGTTTTACTTTGCGTATGGAAGCACCCTGCGTATGCGCAAGCTAACGAACGAGGTCTTTCTCCTGTTTCTCCTCTGACATACGGAGCTTGTGCATTGGCTACAGAATATTATTGATAGAAAATAAATATTGCTAATCCTTTAATACGTACGCATCTCTTTCAATATGATTTTTTCATCATATATTACTATCACCAATTCTAAATGAAAACCTTCGATAGTCAATTCCTGGGTTACAGTAGGTCTGAATTTTTTTATCCAGGGGGGGAGGGAAATGACAAATGTTTGAGAAGCATACGAGAAGTTTAGGGAGGTCATCCTGCTGGTTTTATTTAATTAAGTCCTAAAATTTTTAAATTAGATTATTATTGTTATACGCTTTTGTAAAAAAAAAAAGAACGGGGTGCAGTTTGCTTACGTAATTATAAGAGGGGGTTTTGCGGTTTGTTTATTTTGTCTGACAAGGGGGTCAAAAATACCAAAAAAATGCTTACGTATATTTTAACGGCCCTTTAATTTTTTTTATTTATAATTTTTTATCGAAATGTAATGGCATATTGAGTTTAGGAGGTATTAGTTTTTTTTTCCCGATTGAACGAAATTGGACAATTAGGTTAAAAGGATACAAATTTCCATTTATCTAAGTCGTTTAGGAATTATCGTGTTCACAAGCATGCGATTACAGAAACCAACAGACAGTTAACGCGTCGAGGATTTCGTCCAAAAATTTAATCGGACCTACATTCCTAATTTTAAAACTGACCAAATTTTATCTATCTAGCTGTCTTGTTCTGGAAATTATCGTGTTGATATGAACCCTAAAGACAAATTTTCCTTGGACGGACTTTATCCAAAATTTGAAATATACAAATTTTGTATTAAGTCCATATACCAGATTCCTTCTTCTAACTCTAACTGTGTTGAGTTATTTTGTTCACAAACATAATCCAAAATTGCGTTTTTCGGTCTCGGGAGGTCTAAAACTGGGATTCGTAATCTGCGTTGAAATTTTACGAACGATTATAATTCTTTCTCTTTGTATATATCTGCTTTACTAGAATGCAAAAAACGATCAAACTTTTTTTTCCCATCAATTTTACGAAAATGCGCTAGCTACGAAGTAAAAATTATTGAATTTTTTTTCTACAGACAATTTTTTTGCAAATCCGCAAAATCAAAGAATAAGGAGAAAAATTTAACACCGTTCAAAATTAATCAGGTGTCTTTTCACAATTTATAAATGCCTTAGACGTTATCGGTGTGATATTCTAAAACATTTTGGGTCCTTTCATACCAAATATAAAGGAAATTTAACTAACATAAAACTGACACTTACTGTTTTTTCTTAAAAAATAAAATTATAGATCTAATTCAAATATATCATACAGCTTGGAAAATAAATAAGAGTCTCATTATTATCCATTAAAGTTCAGAATGAAAATAAAAACGTGTATATAAATCAGAATTTTATTTAAAAAAATTATACTTTACAAATTACAGCACACACACAAGATATTGTGATAAAACACATTGTCTAGCCTGTGACGGTGGAGTTTGGAAATAATTCAATGCCTGAGACTACTATTATTATTAGAAGTACTGTCTTCAAACTCGTTAATAACGTGTCGGGATGCATCATAGGTTTGTAACACATATTAGTGGATTCTTGTCTCATAGCATTTATTAAAATTCAGCTCGCAATTGGCATAAGAGTTACCAAAAGCAATGCAATTCAGGCATTTAGATTTGATCACTTATTGGAGAAAGCATATCAGCAAAACTATAACGCTCAAGGAACTAATGCATAAATATAGTATCATTGAAGTAAGCATTGATATTTTCTTAGAAATGGTTTTGTGTTCTTACATTTTAAGGAAGAAATAAACATTCTCACTGACTCTTGAAATAAACTTAAACTGCAGATGTTATCAGACTCTTAATATGATAACTAAAAGTCTGATAAGATCACTCAAAAATTAAATTTAGTTGATTTTATTCTTTACGTTTTCATGTAAACCAAAATTTTCTCTAACAAAAATACAATATTTTAAAACATAAAAAATAAAATTGTCATCCCTTTTCTTTAACATTTGTTTCAATGTTTGTTCAAAGTGAACAAAAAATAAATTGAATAATAATTATTTGAAAAAATAAATGTTATTTTTCGGAATTTATCTCATTTTGATGAATTTAAAAGAAATTCTAAGTAGTGTAATATAGAAAACTAATCTAGAAAAAAAAACTGTTATAGTTTTAAAAAATCCCACCTAAACCTTAAAATTATTTTTTTTTTCAATTCAATGCTATATAACGAAATAAACAACCCCCCTCTTTTCTTATCACCCCCGTCTTCTCAAATTTTTCTATGCTTGAATGGGGTATTGAAAGATATGGGACCACAAAATCTGTTTTACTTAACAATTCGATTAAAACATTGATGCATTGAAATAAAATCTTATATAACATAAGTGTATTACAGAGAAAACACTTGAAACATAATACAATTTCAATCCAGGCTGACAAATATTAATCCGGACTTATACAGAATCCAAATTCGGACACACACAACTAGAAAAAAAAAATCCAAAACTGACCTTCTTTCTGAAAGAAGACCTCAATGCAGATAGCGTTAAAATGTCCCAAGCCAAAGGGGTGTGGGTTCTTGGATCCTGTGGTATCTCTAATTGGCAGTAAGTACATTCTTATCAGCACTCATTGTGTCGACCGCTACCCTACCCAGCTAATCAATCAAAATGTCAAACGAAGGAAGGGGGAAGAAATCCGGAAAAATACGTTTACCGCACTTTAGAGACAGTTCATAAAAGACGTAAATATCCGGGCTGACCGCTTTCGGCGTGTCTCTGACCACACGTTGAAATGCGTGTTGCCCGCTTATGAGGTAGTCCAAGGGCGACGTAGAAATACGTGTGAAACGCTCAGTGGGCTAGAGTGCAATTTGATTTTTGTGAGCTCAGATGCGACATGAGTATAAAGCTGCACATACTGTTTAGTCCCCTTCTTCAATTTCCTAATCTGAAGGCCCTAAGTGATGAACAGGGAAAGGGGTTTTCATAACGATTTCAAGACGATGTAACAATCAAAAATGTAGAGTCAAAAGCTAGAATAATTTTATATGTTAATAAACCCATCATAAAATGTAAGTTTTCTTCGAAACCAATTAGATTTAATTACCATTAAAATTTAATCACAATGCTGAGGTTATATAAATGTCACCTTGCATTTCAGATGTTAGTTGTCATAAGCTGGACATAATGTCAATTGAAAGACTCACTTTATCCGTGCTTACAAAATTTATATTCCTATTTACACCTTTTACTCTACACCTAGCCGTACTGGCCGAAGAATGTGTTGAACTGGAGTCCTCATTAAATCAATCGCTGCCGACCAGAGCATTTCTAAACATCTGATATATTTCATTGAAGCTACCGAGAACTTCCGTTAACTATCTCTAATCAATTTCATCTCTATCGACAATTGTCGGAATAATTCAACTAACTTTGCCATAGACATTGAATGCCTTTCTGACTATAACTATGCAGTAATATTCGATGGGGTATTTAACGCCAAGAATCGAAAATGGAATTATTTTAGTACGGAAAAACAGGAAAAGGCTAAACTCCTTTGCTAATTCTCTGAACCTAAAATTATAGAACCTGACTAAGCCCCTCCAAATACTTAAGAAATATCTAATCCAATGAGTATACAAATCAACATCCGTAAATGTTAAGAAGTCTACTTCCTATGGATAAGCAATCTCCCAGCTCCTTCCAAACATTTCAGAAAAATTATTTCTTTGAAAAATGTTAACTTGGCGTAACTCTGGATAGACACCTAACTTTCAAAATTTTATTCCGAAAAAATTCTAGAGAAACTTCAAACAAGAAAAAATAAAAATAATTTCTTATAGATCTGACTTCAACTTCTCACAAAATAAACTTCTAATTCAAATAACTATGCTACGTCTTCTTTTTAGTAACTCTTCACCTATAGGGGTCAATGCAGGTAAAACCCATATAAGAGAATCAAAAATACTCTAAAACAAAAATGTCCGACAAATAAGTAGCATGACATGGTTCGGAAGAAACAGGGGTATACAGAAAGATCTACAGCTAACCTCATTCAAAAACTACCACAAAAAACTATCAAAGAAATTCATCGAAACAGTAGACACAATCGACAATTCGGCACTACGTGAAATTGCTGAAGACAATCCTAAAAACCCCAAGAACACCAGAAGATCCAGAAGACTGATTAACGGATAACTCTTGAAAGACGTACTTCCCCTCCACACTTACATGACTCCGGAGCTAATCCGAATGGCGATATATTACCCTAATGTAAATTCAAAATCCAATTATGAAACACCTCACTCTTCTTTCTTCCTTTGATTTTCTGAACTATTTTTTCTTAAAATCACATATTATTCGATGTTAAAAGTTATGATTTTATAACACTAATAAGACCCTTCAAATTTTTCCATGCAAATGAATTTGTATATAATGCTATTTTCTCTCCTACAATAGCAAGGGCCGGAGGTTAAGAACCCAGAGTACAAGCACTCCGCTAAACCACAGCATCGCCATCCCTCTATCTATTGTATTCTCATTGCTACTGCCCATGAATGTAAGGTGGAAAATAACATTGGGGTACCATTTATGAGCAGGTAGAAAAAGTGAGGTGAGTTTATAATTTGTTCCCAATCAGAAGAATTGCCTTTGAGAAGAAAGGATGATATGCAAAACTGAATTCTTACTCAGGGTTTTGTTTTGACACCGAAGCCGCCGTACTATTTTTTAGATATAGTTTTTCTTAATTCGAATCCTTTAATAAATCGAATTTTTATTTTGGTCCGTTTGTTTTGAATTATCGAATTTCCACGGTATATAATCTTCAAAGCTTATAAATAATCTGTATTAGTCCATAAAAATAATAATAGTTGATTAGAAACGGGAAAATCCGCATCCCATTCCCCTCGATCATAATCTATCGAAATGTAAGATTACAAAAATTGTTATGAAAGAATTCATGAGAAAGCAGAATAATTCCAGAAGACCACAGTTTTCAAGCGTCCGAGTGATTGCCAAACAAAACAATGTTATGCACTGCATACCAAATCTGGAGATATTTTACAAATATGTTGCTAGAAAAGTTTTCCTGAATTAAAACATTATTTAAAGAAGTTTTGATATTCATATTAAATTTGTT
Organism: Araneus ventricosus; assembly: GCA_013235015.1. Taxonomy (NCBI): domain Eukaryota; kingdom Metazoa; phylum Arthropoda; class Arachnida; order Araneae; family Araneidae; genus Araneus; species Araneus ventricosus. The sequence goes on along the minus strand of BGPR01008485.1, from coordinate 29,434 downwards.
TTGTATTCCAGTCTCTGCAATCATTCCAATGGCTTTGACCCATGCAATTATACAACAACAATCATAATCGCGAACGGCAATTTTTATGACATCTTTTCAAGAATCTGGAGCTCCAGTATGTTGAACTTCAACGCGATTTGTCTATTATGAATTATAGAACTCATGAGAGAAACTTCGGTTAATTTTTACTTGGAGGTTTACTATAACGTATAGCAAAGTATTTATAATCCAATCTTCGAAGTTTTAGCCAAGCATATTTGAATTTCCAGGTTTTGATAATTCATCCAGATCAAATGAAAAGTCTGGGATAAAGACGATGATGCTCCAATTTTTAAAAAATTTTGCAGATAACGGAAAAAAAGTTCCCAGTCTTCAAACATAGTTCCAAAGTTACGACGTAGATAACAAATTTTAAATATAAGCATAATTAATTGTTTTTTAAGTTAGTATTCAAGCAATACAGAGTATCAAGATGTCTAAAATATTTATTTAAGAAACAACTGTTAGAGTTATTAATATCTCTACTAATAAAAAAGGAGAAAGTGCAGTACGAAGGACAAACACCTGGACTTAGATCTGCAAAATTTCGTACAAAGGGCGGGGATAAATGTACTTCGGGAACGTTTATGAAACGTTAATTAGAAGTTAATTAAATAGTAATTAAACTTAAGGTTGTAAACGATATTACTGATACCATATATCCATTTCTTTAATTAAATCTAAATAATTAATTAAATTGTAAGTAATTAATTAAAATTAATTACTAATTAAAACTCATTAATTGAATTAATTAAATCGAATTAAGTAATTACAAATTTAAATAATTTAATTAAATACTAATTAAATGAATTTGGCGTTTTCATTGATAACTTACTAAAAGATTATACCACAAATATTCTCTTTATAACGACTAATATTTTAAAAAAGCATTTCTTTTGGGATGCCAATTGAGTTACCATGCAATTTTTTTCTCTAATTTTAACATCGATTCCCCAGCTATCTAATATTTCAAATGTATAATTCTGATGAAATTTTATCCTCCTACCAGTTTCCGAATTGATATCAAAGAATTACTTCCATTGAGCTAACAGATGGTGCTGAAACCTCAAAATCAGAAAAGAGTGGAAAATTTCTTCTTTCTAGTCCTTTCAAATGATAACTTTAATTCTAATTTTTGGTCACCGGCTCGGATATACAATTCCAAGCATTAAATAAAAATATGCCAAACGAAAGATGGTCATAAACTTGACTGTTTAAGAAAATTTACATACAAAAAGTAGGTATTAAAATAGTGGTAAAACGTTTATAAACACGAATATGCACATCCAGATGTTTATTTTTTAAAAAATCCTTTAATGTATGAACTATTTACGGAAAATGAATAAAATGTAAATTATTATAAGGAATGTTTGATCAAACAACACCTTCCTAAATTATTTCCTAAGCATATTGTCCGTTCTTCAAATGGCCTCAAAACGGCGTGAACTCTAGAATAGTTGCACTCTGTTCAATTGATGAATGAGCAAATAACGCGTGTATTCTGGTTTCAGTCATAGCAAAACAACGTCTCCCAACATGGCAGTTAAGAATTCAAGAAACGAAATTACAAGAAAGTTTCATTTTAGAATATTTAATATTGATTAAATATCCATCTCAAATATTTGTATCTGAAATGTTTCAACATTATCCAAAATCAAAAGCATCTCACAATTATTACATTTCTTTATGTCACTCCATTAACCTTCCAGCGGGCGCGCCTGCTCAAATTTTACAACAAACGGGATTTTTCATACCCTGATTTCTTATCTGGAGTCAAAACTGTCTGAAAGTCGTTGCTATTCCTTCATGGGACCCCTCTCTTCAGGATTAAATGGGTTTATCCCAGTTTCAAGGTGTTTTTATATTGCTTTATGCTTCTGTCGTAAATTTTATGCAGCGCTTCCGCTTGTGTAATTTGAATTTTTTTCACGTTTTCACTCTTCTGTTTGATAATTATAAAACCAGTGCTGATTAGGGCGATTTAATATTTAATTTTACATTATCAAAGATATTTAATATGCAATAAGCCTGCCACTACTCCACCAAGCCGAAGAATTTTTCTTGAAAAAATTAAAGTTCAGTCTTATGAAAAAATACCTCACTACTCCAGCCCAAAAAATCTGTTCACCGCCGAATGACAATACCATGTCTTTAAGTTAAAATTATATATCGCAACCTGAAAAAGGAAGTGAACAGCGACAGGATTGTGAAGAAGAGATTATGGTTTTTGTTTGAAAGAAAGAAAACGATCTTCAAAATCCATGAAAAACAGTAGGTGCAATATATAGTGTACTTGTAAGCGTCACTCTCTAGCAAAAGTTCAATGTTTCGTATACAAAGACAAAGATTAGAAACTAAGAAGAAAGTTTAGTTCGTATTATAATTTTTTATTATATATTGCTTAATACCTTTTTTATAAAATAATATTATTAAATCTCATTACACTTTCTCTGATTTCAGTATAATTTTAGGTTTTGCAAATAATCTTAAAATTAATTTTCACTCTTAATGAAAAGATTTGATTTTCTGACGTGTCTCTTATTAGTATTATGAAATAATTTGGAGCTGCCATAGAAAAAATGAAGAAAATTCAACCACGCTAATTGCTATTTACATGCAGGGCTTTATTAGTATTGTATGATTTAACGTTTTAAAAGTCATAAGTAAACTCATTACTTTTTGAAAATCGCAGGATGCAGTAGGAAACAACGTGCTCCCAACCCCCCTCCCAAGTCCTATTATGCTGCCTCATCGTGGCGGGGGTGGTGGCCCTGGGTGGAATAGGCGATGTACGTCTGGAGTTTTTTCTCCTGGCAGGATCACCCAAGGCGCGAAGGCCTGCTAAAGCATAAAGACAATGGACAAAGTCACACTTCTTCCCTCGGGCGTCCAAGGTCTAGTGCCAACAGAAGTTTCACTCTCCTCCTTTACCATGAATCCTTCGCCTATAGTTTTATTTTCTGTGGGCGTGCGGACTCTTAGACTTGGTCTAGCTGAGGACTAGAACAAGTTGAATAAGAAGCAACAACAACAACACGTACTTCCAAACTGCGGAAATGGCTGGATATGCAGTCAGAGGGTTAACGGTTTTGAAGGTAGGAGCTGTGTGTCAACAATTGATATATTTATTTCGTATTCAAGTTTGTTCCTGAGAAGAAGAGAAGTCACTGATTGGTCCAGTAAACGTTATGAATATTCAATCTGGTATGAAAATTACAAAGAACGTTTTGCGTTTATAAATATGTTGCTTTCAAAATTATCTCAATTAAAGGTTTCTTCAGTAACAAACAGGATTTAATCGTATTATTACATTCTTTAAATAACAAGAATGCTCAGAGATAATTTCAAAGGACAATAAAATATTTTTCAAGTCTTAAATAATAAAAAAAGGATTAAATACCAATAATAACGCGAAGAATCAGAGTTCATCCCAGAACTCTTCTCTATGAAGAACATTCATGTTTTAAAGAGACATTCAGGTTCTGACTGCATAATTTTGTGAATTACTATTTTAATGCAAGGTTTTAAAACATATTCAAGTGTTGAACCAAGCTAATCGATATTTACATGCAGGGCTTTATAAGTTTAATATGATTCAACGGTTTAAATGTACGAAGTAAACTCATTATTTTGCGGAAATCGCAGGATGCATCAGAAAACAGACAAACTTCCAAACCGCGAAAATCGCGGGATATGCAGTTAGAGGGTTAACGGATTTCAGGGTAGGGACTGTATTTCAACATTTGACAAATTTATTTTTAATTTCTGTTTGTTTCTGAGTTGGAGAGAAGTCACTGATAGGTCCAGTAAATGTTATTGAATGTAATACAGTTATAAAAATTACAAAGACAGTTTTACAATTATAAATATTTTGCTTTCAAAATTATCTCAATCAAAGGTTTTTTCAGTTACCAATAGAATTTATTCTTATTACTATATTCATTAAAAAACAAGAATGCTCAGCTATAATTTTAGAAGGAAATGATATTTCAAAATTCAAATATATAAAATAGCATTTTCAATACAACATTACATGAATGCAGATATTTTATCGTTTTCCTAAATCACCAATCCAGTTTTGAACCTGAGCAAAATTTCTTAATGTCAGTTATAATTTCAATATATTACTTCCTAACCTCATCTTGTGCAATTAAATCAGATTCTATTGAGAACAGATCTGGAATATCAATAAAGGACGAGTGCTGTCGAAGCATTGCTTCTAATTTCTTGCCGTACAATTCTCCCATTTCAACATGTTCATTACAGCTAGTTGTGAGAATGTTGCAGAATTTTTCATTTATGTTACCAGCATATTGAGCTATGGCTAGCCCACAGGTTCACATATTAAGATCGCTATTATTAAAACCTATCACGATTGTAACTCTTCAAAGCTTTACAGAAGTTTCATTAGCTATTACACTATCGACATATCTGTACAAATTGCGAACGATTTCTTATTTAAACAACGAATGGTAAAAAAGTTCTCTCAAGTAAATTTACGGATTTCTACTAGAAAGCTATTGGAATTTTCTCAGCACGGGTGCAACATGAGTATAAAGCTGCATTTCTTGCTTAAATCCCTTGATCAATTTCCCAGTTTTGGGGCTGTAAGTGATGAAAAGGGAGAGCGCGTTCATCAAAATTTCAAGAGATGGAGGGAACTACCAAAGTCGCTAGGATAGAAAAATGGATAGCAAACTACCGTTGTGGCATTAAAAGAGTTTCCCAAAAAAAGTCCAAACAAACGCAAAAATTATAAGTGTAAATTCTTGTGAATAGTATCAATTGCTCGGCAGTTGTGAGCTTGTCATATATGTAATTTGCAATATATTATTTATAAACATATATTTCATTTATAAACTTAAAAATTCGAATAAATAAAAGCTGTACTTAGTGAATAAATCTACAGCTTCCAAAGAAAATAAACCTCAGATTTTCAATCAGCATACTACTTGAATTAGGTAAGGACAATTCAATGTAACATTGGAAGAAAAATGTTATTCCCCAATGGTATTATTAATAATATAAACATTTTAATAATATTATTTATTATATGAATGATAAGTTTTATTAATAATTTTAAAATAATTATAATTTCGAAATAAAAATTACTCATACTCATTTAAATTTTCTAATAACATTTAATTATTTCCATTAGTTCCAAACCAGAATTAATATTTCATATAAATTTGTAATATAAATAATATGAGAAATATAGATTTCAACATTAATAATTATAATTTGTAATTAAAATGTAACCAAGTTATTTTAAATTGGTTTACAGTTTCTTATTATATTTAATGATTTGCATTAATACAAGATTGAAATTAATATTTCAGATCAAATAGATAGATTCAAATTTATAGTTCAAGTTAATTTTTAATACGTATAATGGGAGTCATTCTTAGCATGTACTGTATCTATAAATTAAACGTTATTTACTGATATTTTCGAGTTAAACTTTTCATTTTTAGACTTTTGTTTCACGTCCTTTCTTTTCGGACTATTTTTCCTTTTCTCTGTTCTCTGTTAATTGGCATATGTTATATTGTTTTGGGCGCTGGCTTCTCGTGGATTTGATTTTATTTACTGAAGACAATGCAAGAACTGAAGTGTCCCGTGCTGAATTTGAAAATTAATCACTAATCTTGACTATTTCCGTGCCTTAAAACATATCTCATTTATTATCTAGCAGCTTTAGCAACGCTTTACCATTACCAATTTCATCAAAAACTTATATTTTATTTAATGAGATTTATAACATATTTAAATATTCAATCCATTGATTGATTCTAGATTTCCGATAATGGCAAAGAGTTGTTAAAAACTGTTTGATAATGAATACGATATCTTTAAGTTAAAATTACCACTACAAATATATTAAAATGCAGAGGTTTTATAAATATCAACTAATACGGACGTTATAAGCAGGATTAGTTGAAGCATTCACGTTCCGTTATCACTTCGATAACAGCCAAGCAAACTCATACTAATTCCTTTTTCCCTCCTGTAAGCTACATGACTACTTTTTGCAAGAATTTAAATTTTGAATTAATTTTTTTAAACTTTTGTGTGTGATATTCAATATTTTATTTCATTTTATTTCTTTTTTCAAATCCTAGTTTATTATCAGGAATTTTAAAATAGCTCCTATTCTCACCGCTTCCTCTTTCCCACACTTAAAAGTGTTTTAAATTAAAAAGTATAAATATTTGTTTCTAACCCCTTCAGAAGAAATAATAAATTGAACAAGATGTAAAAAACTGCAAATGACGCTATCTATTAAAAAGTCTATTTCTGGCATTTCTCTCAATTCTTAGTAATAGATATAAAAATTCCTTACTAATATCTACTTTATTTTTTTCAATTTGTGAGCATATCCGAAATTTGTATGTCAAAAATTATCAATTATGGTTTCAAAAAATATTGACTCAACACATTCTTCTACACTTATAAATATTTTCAGCTGTTATTTGACAACAGTGTTTACAGACTTTCCGTTGTTTTTGGTCACAAAAATTTTCATGAGTTTTTCTATATTCAAGGCTATATTTGTGGAATGCATACTACAATTTCAGATCAAATAATGAAGACTTTAAATACTGAATTTTGATATCCTGCAAGTGATATGCACAATTTCAAATAATTTTAGCATCACAAAGAAACATATTTCTTTGGCCAGGAAGGAAAAATCGAGTTCTTCAGACTTAAATGTTTCGAATTCTCGCAGTTGAGGAATACAAACACACAGACGTTGTTCAACCATTTTGAATAAGTATGCTTTAAGTGAAGGTTCTATCGGTGTTGAAAAAGTTCACTGTAAATTATATCTGTAGGAGTTCTTGCAATTACACCTAAGACGTGTTACTGATTTTTTTAGGGGGGGGGGGTACACAAAAATTGCGCCGCGCCTCCTGATCCAAAAATGTGATAATTTTTCTAAACGGAAATTTATGGTACAACGTTCAGTTTTTCAGGAATTGTTTTAACTGTGTTCATAAAACTCATTCGCTGTCGATGATTCCTCCGTTAGTGAAGGGATGTCCAAGGGAGAAGTAATTATTAATTTATGCATTACCACTCGACTACACGAAAGTTGCTTTATTTTATAGGGATTTAACAAACGAAATGATTTGAGTGGTTCAAATTTTAAATTAAGAGAAATAATCTTAAAAATTAAACAGCAGCTGAATCTGATTATCAGCCAAACATGACTTCTATGTCTAATTTCGTATCTCAACAGACAGCAGTAACCCAGTGAATATAAAGATGAGTTTTATTTTCATAAAGTAATTCAGAAAAATATTACCTTTGATTTGGCTATGAAATTATCTAATATATTATTCACTTATCATTCATATTCATTTTTTTGAGAAATCTATAATATATTCTGAAAATTTATTGAATATTCGCCCATTCTTCAAATATGTATATAACGAAAGTTTTGCCAAATCCTTTTAGCATATGCCGATATGGGTTTATAAATTAATAAATTGAATGGGAGATTGAACTAATGATACTGCTCATTACAACAAATGATTCTACAGACAACTAGGAACTCATCCAGAACGCCAACAGCCAAATGCCCTAAATGTCAGTTCTTCTGTCCTTTGTAAAAGAGTGTCGGCCATACCTTCCGATTCGTGAAAGGATAATGAAAAATAAAAAATGTCCCTACATCCCAAATTATAATTTCATCAGAAGGGACTACCCACAAGCTGTACGACTCTCAGGTGGCACAGGAATCTTTGTTAATAACACATTTCATCATACTGTGAGGTAATGAATAATGTAAATCTTCTTCAGGAACAGTAGTTAAGGTTAAACTTATAAATCATCTCCCCATCTTAACTTTAGCATACACCTACACTATATAATCAAAGTATACTGGCACTTTTGGATTTACACGCTTTTCTTGAATTTTTCCAGTACAGCTGGAGAAATTGCACTTGAAATTCGACCATGCAATGAATAGGCTTGAACTCACTTTTTAAATGGAAAGTCTCGTCACGAGGACATTTAGGGTACGACTAGAAACTGATGTAGAAGGAAATAATTTCGGCTCATCCCGTTTTCCAGAAAGCTGATGATGATTTGCAAGTTTCACCACTGGTTTTGTTTGCTATGCACATTGTTTTTCGTGAAAATAGCAGTTATATTCGGTAAGATATAAAAGTTTTATTTTAAAATCTCAAAAGAAACTTACAGAATACGTGATAGCATGTTGGCGAAGCATTGTATTAAAATTTGAAGTTAGTGATTTAAACTTTAGTGGAAATATGAGAATTTGTGGTAAGTAATTTTTTACTGCTCATGTGCGAAATATAGCATAATTTATCTTTTATAATTTGGATGCCAGATATATTGGGCAGCTTCCAGTTTAAAAAATTCCAGTTTCGATACCATTAAACTTTATAAAGATACTGGCATTGGATACTCACTTTTTAAAGTGAAAGTCTCGTCACGAGGACATTTAGGGTGCGACCAAAAACTGATGAAGAATTAAATGATTTCGGCTCATGCCGTTTCGCAGAAAGATGATGATGGTTTTGAAGTGTCACCTTTCGTTAACTACTGGCATAGCAGCCAGAAGAATTCATGCTCATTTTTAAAAGAAAAAAAATGATTAGATTCCGAGGGAATTATGGGGACCGACCAGAAATTGACGAAAAAGAAAAAAAATCTGGAAAATCACCACGTCCTATAGAAAGCTGATAATGATTTACAAAATAAATTAAAAGTGTTTCTTAATATGGACATTACTTGCATGCAATTTTCGTAAAATTAACAAATAAATTCTAGAAGATATAAAGGTTTTCATAAAAAATTGTCCGCGTGTTTTTTGCTTACAACATGCAGAGTTTTCCACCAAATATTATGAAGCTTACAGAATGCTTGATTATTTGTTAGAGAAGTATCCCAATAAAATTTGAAGTTAATGTTATGAATATTATAGGAAAAACGGATATTCGTGTTAAATAATATTTTAGTGCGCATGATCGAGACGTAGCGTAATTATTTTTCACAACATTAAAACCAGATATAAAAATTCCAGTTGAATATCATTAACATTTAGAAAGATATCTGCATAGCAATTAGCAGAGTTTGTACTTCTCTCTAAGAGAAACAAAATGCTGAGGGTTTTTCAACATATTCAATCTTTATTAAATTCTGCAAAATTATTCGAAAATTGAAGTTTAAAAAATATTATTTTTGGAAAAACTCTCATCATTTTATTTCTATTAGTTAGAGAAATAAAATTTAGTAGATCATTATATTATTTCTCTTAGAGAGAAGCAGAAATTCTGTCTACTGAAACGCCAATATCTTTCTGAATCCTAATGGTATTGAACTGGAATTTATATATAATTTGCCCTGCCTATTTTTTGTGAAAGAAAAATTACGTTATGTCTCGGACATGCGCAGTAAAACTATTTACTACAAATTCTCATATATCCTCTACTCTTCATAGTATTTACTTCAAACTTTAATGAAATACTCGGCTTACTTATTGTCAAGCATTTTGTAAGATTCGTAATTTTGGGTGGAAAACTCTGCATGTTATAAGCAAAAAAAGCGCTGGAAAATTTTGGATTTTTAAATAAATATTTATATTTTCCTGAATATACGTGTTAATCTTCCAAAAATATATGTAAGCACTGTGCGTGTTAAGAATTGTAATTATGTAACTTTACGAATGTGTAGATCAAATTATTTCTGTTTATAATTATTACATAATAAACTCCATGTTTTACTAAGTTAAGTGTCATTTCTCCTAATTTAGTATTATCGATTTTTATTTTTATCTTCCAGGTTTCTATGGAAAAACCTGAACTATTTTGAAATTAACATGCCTTAGTTGTAATTAACATTCTACAGAATCATATACGGAATTAATTTCAGAGATCAAAACAGCATTACATTATTCCCATATAACAATTATTTTGTTTAAACAATTCATTGGAAATCAAATCTTTTTTTTAATTCCGTATTTATACGAAAACGAAAAATTTAAAATAATATTACCAACGCAAGAAATTTTAGTTAACATTTCAGAGCTTCAGCATATTGTCATCAAAATATTCTACAACGATATGCCCAAATATACAATAGCATCTTTTGGAAATTATCAACTTAGAACTTAAATTGTGCGAATGGATTTATTCGAGTCTGCTCTTTTATAGTTTCTTGCTTACTTACATCCATTTAGGTAACAGGTGGTTCTGAAACCTCAAAATTGAAGAAAAATGGAATATATTTCTCCTGGACTCTCTCCCTGGATGATATCAACATCAATTCTAATTTTTTTTACCAGCCCGGATATAATATTCCAAGCTTTAAATAATAGAAACACCAATGTAAGAATTGCCTCAATTTTAAACGGCTAAGAAAATTTATATAGAAAATGTTCGTATTAAAGTAGTGGTAAAACTTTTATTATAACACATGTATACATCCAAATGCTTGGCTTGTTTCTACTTCCTTTATTTATAAATTATTCCTGGACAATCAATAAAACTTAAATTATTACAAGGAATGCTTTTTCAAGTATTACCCTACTAAAATTATTTTCTAAGCAAATTGCTGTTTTTCAAATAAACTCAGAACAGCGTTAACTCTTGAATAGATTCGCTCTGTTCAATTCATGATTGAATAAATAATGAGTGTATTCTAGTTTCAGTTAATTCGTAACACCGTCTCCATACAATCCATACAAGGCAGTTAACGATTTAAGAAAAGAAATTGTTCGAAAGTTTAATTTCAATTTATTTATTCTCCTCCTACCTGTTTCTAAACTGATATCACACACACATAGGATTAAGTTCATTCAGCAAACAGATGGTGAGGAAACATGAAAATAAAAAAAAAATGGAAAATAGATTCTCCAAGGAACCTTTTAAATGATAACAACATCAATTCTAATTTTTGAATACCAAACTGTGACATAAAAACCCAAGTTTAAAATTAAGGAATATCTAAAAAATGCTTTTTGATGCGAGAGGTAAAAGAAACTTATATAGAAAACTTTGTATTAAAATAGTGGTTAAATTGTTATAAACTCGTATACGCACATTCAATTGCTTGGCTTTTTTATACTTCCTTTAATATCTAAATTATTTTTGGAAAGTCAATAAAAATAAAATTATTAAAAAAAATGTTTATCAAGCAATACCTTACTAAGTTGTTTCCTAAGCAAATTGTCCATTTTTCAAGTAGCCTCAAAACGGCGTTATCCCGAGAATAGTTGCTCTATGTTCAATTGATGAAAGAATAAATAATGCGTGTATTCTAGCGGCAACATGGCAGTTAGTTTAAGAAAAGAAATTGCACGAAACTTTCATATTTTAATTTATTTATTCTTATTTAAATATTCATCTCAAATATTTAAATCTGAAATTTCTTAACATTATCCAAAATCATATGCGTCTCTCAATGAATATGATTCTGGTTTCAGGTCACTCCATTAACACTTTTACTACGACCCCGCCTCAATCGGCACGGGTAAGTTGTATACGAGCCGGGTGGTTATAAGAGCGGGGACTGGTATGGTAGGAAAGGGAGTTTTCCCCAAGGGTATAATCGGGGGGTTGGAGCTATCAGTTACCAGATTCAAATCTTCAACGCAAAATATTAATTGAAAACAATAAGGAAATGAAAAATTTAATATGAATGGCAACATTCTTAAAGCAAACTTAGAGGAAATCTGCCGACCACTCGAATTTTTTAAACCAACAAAATAGTTTTTCTTATTAAGATGATTAAAAAGTCTTATAAGACGATATCTAGTGAAATTAAAGACTTTTGCTTCAATTCTATGTGGCTGAAAAATACGAAAGAGGCGTCTCTAGTGCGCAGTAAAATTAAATAATTTTAGTATATTTACTAGAGATGTATTTGAGGGGCATTACTCACTGTGAGATTTATATAATACACTGAATAAAGAGGATGAATTTACACTGCTAAGAGGAACAGAAAGCTTATTTTTATATCAAGGCTCGTCATCAATCTTGTATATTTTATCATGCCTAAGGTAATGTATACTGTTGTGAATGGATCGTCTTCAGCGTCAATCGTGTCGCAAAGCTAGCGAAGATCGAAATATTGCATGGAATAAAAAATGTGATAAAGTTTATTCATCGTCGGAGCTGAATGAAATTGAAAAATTAGCATTATCTCTTGATGGCGAAGCTGATAATCTTACCTATATACTAGGGGTGACGTTGGAAATGGTGAACCGAAATGTCAGCAATATAAATATCGGGAATCTAAACAAAACAATTCGCAGCTAACCAAAGAAGATGCAAATTTCGCATTTATGAACACTTCTAATGAAAACGTAGCTTTTTACTTATCATTTAACCCCCATTTCAGTGTTCCACAATTAGGAAATCTCTTGAGGGTTTGCCTTTGGATTGTTTAACCACTGCGGAATCTACGCTTCTAAAGCCCCCCCCCAAAAAAAAAAATCGTAAAAAAATCTTCTGCATCGGGCATTTCTAAACCAGTTTACCAATTGTAAAGCGCCGTTAGTAAAACTGTCTATCATTATATTAAAATATTTACGTTCGCTTTACGCGAGCAAGATGAAATGAAAGTTTCAAATCCTTCAGTGTTGAATCCCATGAAAAATGCATAGCGACGCCTGATTTAGGCTACCAAGATATACGTTTTACTAATAACACATATATAGCAGAATGATTTGAAGATATTTTTAAAGAAAACTTTATGCGCTCTTCAAATATCTCAGTATCAAAGGGCTATTCTGGAAAATTTGACTTCACACATTTAAAAAAATATGAAGAAAGCTATGAAGAACAATAAAATCAGACATCATCTAGTGTAACCTGTCGGGACTGTGTTAATATGGGCAATGAATTTACCGACAACTATGTTTTTTTCCTTCTGTGAATGATGTAAACCATGTTGCTGGCCCTTCAGGCATGAGTGCTGAGTCTCAGATACACCCTCAAGAGAGACGTTTCATCTGTCCGCTTTGTAGAAAGAGCTTCCATCGGAAAGATTATCTTGTTGTTCTCTATAGAAATAACACGGGAGAAAAGCCTTATGTCTGCAATTGGTGTGGAAAAAATTTGTATATCTGAAGAACCATCGGGTGTCTCATAACGAAGAGAAGCCCTTTGCTTGCGATGGTTGGGGAAAAAGATTCGCTCGGAAAAGTGATCTGATCAAACATCTTCGCACTCACACGGGGGAAAAGCTTTATAAATGCTCCATATATGCTAAGGCCTTTTCGCAGAGTGGTAATCGCAGCAGACATGACAAGAAAATAAACAATAGAAAGTAAACCTTAAGCGAAAACTTTCGAAAGAAATTTTGAAGCTTTAAATTGCTATTTCTATATACTGTCCTCATTCAAATAATTTCAGTTAAAATCAATTATTTTTAGTATAACTTTTGTGATTTCAAAATATGTATTTTATTCAGAATTTTATTTGATGTACAAATTATTTAAGTTTAATGATTGAGTTATCGACGAAATTAGGAAAATTTATAATGAAAATTGTTTTAATGTTAGAATATGTTTCTGCTTATTGATTTTAAAACCGTATGATGAAATTGTTTTTTTAAAATCGTGTAAAAGTCATTGAAAATGAATAAATGGTTTTTATATCGATCATCTATTTTTTATTGGAAGAAAATAAACTATTTCAGACCTCTATAATACAAAATTTATTTATGTTTCACAAATTATAAAAATGACTTAATACATGTTAAACAGAATTTTGTCTTTTTGAAATATTTTAAATAAATAAGAAATGTTTCATCCTAAATAGTATCGGTACCAGTTTTAATGATTTTTGAAAATGGAGACTTATTTAGGATTATGTGTAACTTTTAAGCTAGCACTTGTTAATTATGCATCTATATATTTTTAGACTGCATAAAGCTAAACTGTAATGAATCAAAAATAAGATTTTATGTGAGAAGCGAATGATATTTGAGGCTTATTGCGACCTACGGACAAAATTTTGAAAGTTACCGGAATATTGTTGCCTTTTAAAGAAATTAAACCAACATTGGGTGTTTAGTACTTTCTTCTGAAAATTGCTTAGTGTGTTAATTTTTTTTATAGTTCCAACTGCAAGAGATAACGATTTTTAAAAATATTTTCTATAATAATATCTAGTTGGTATTTTCTTTAAGTTTATCTTAGGTATATTAATGCCCTCTCTCCACACTTCAACAACACACCAGCAGGAGGACATTTTGCCACTTCGTATGATTTAACGTAAAACAGGCCCTATAAATGGCGGATCATGAGTGGAATCGGGTTTTGAGTCAAAAATCCTCCGGTGACGAAGCCAATACTTCACCATTAGTCCCATTTTGAATTAAGCCAATCCTTCCAAAGATGAGGCCAATACTTCGCCACGGCCATTTTCAATTAAGAGATTTTTATAAAAGTATATTAAAAATGCTTTGTAATAGATATGAAACAAAGCAATTTGGGAGCTTAAAGTTTTCGGGTGAAAGTCCACTTCATGTTTTTGAGCTTCATTTTACGCTTTTTTCCTTGAAATACATTTTTCAGAGACTGACAGGTTGAATTCAAGAACTGCCTACACACTTAGACTACATATCGTCGGAGGCCATGAGGCCGGAGCTGCCCAAACTTCCAGCGCCATCTGCTCAGTGTAAACAATATTTTAACTTTTATATCTATCCTTTACATTTTCAAAACTAAAAACTCTAATTAATATTTTATTAACCTCAAACAGTTGATTACTGTTACCATTTTATTTATATCACATGTTTTGTAATTGATTGTCTATTTATATTATCTATGTTTTAAAAAGTTAGTTTTTCAGGAATGGCAATGTTGTTTTGAGTAGAGCAGAAAAATGACTTTAGAATTTGAGTTTAAATCTTTAACTTTGTATTCTTCATATAATTAAAACGTCATTTACAGTCGGTAAATTGGAGATTTCTAATTTAGAGTATGAATGAAGAGTTTATTTTAGTTTTTAGAGTAATAATTTAGAGAGAGTTCTAAACATGGGCCTCCGTGACCAGGATTCTTGCCTGTAAGTAGACATCTTTCATTTGTTTATAATCGATGCTCTAAAGTCCAAACGATCTCAGTTTAGGCGATTGTTTACAGAACCTTTAAATGATTTTGAGAAGAGTGAGCTTGATTTATCGATAGATGATAGAATTTTGAAAATAAGATTAATTGAAGAGAAAGTGAAACCTATGTTAGAGATGGAAGAGACTTCTAGAGAGGAACTTATCAAAACTGAAAATAATGATACTATAATAAATCATGAGTTTGATGAATCAGAATGCTATATTGACAAATGGAGAATAGTAGAATCCAAGTTAGCTTCTCTTTTAGCTGAAAAAGATAGCAGTTCTGTTGTTAATGAAAGTTTTAATCAAAATGCTATTCTTCGATATACAAAGCTTAAACTCTCAACTTTTGATGGGACTATCAAGAACAGGTTAGTATATTGGGGCCAGTTTAAAAATATTGATACCGATCCTAATTTGGATGATCATGATGAATTTGCGTAGATATTGCAATCAATGGATTAAGGATCGTCTGCCGAAGAGTTAATTAAAAGCTTAAGCTTCCGCCGGGTTGTGAAAGTTTTAGCAAAGCTTTACAACAACTACAATCACGTTTTGTTAAAGAAGACCTTCTGATAGAGGTCTATGTTAGAGATCTCCTTGCGCTAGTGTTATTAATGAATTCTCAGCAGAAAGTTTCTTTAGGGAAATTCTACTATATCTTAGAATCAAAACTACGAGTGTTAGAAGTTCTAGGTGTTGCAAGATATATATATATGCGGCGATGCTGTATACTTTAGTCGAATCATCGTTGCCGGATGATACACTAAGACCATGGCAGAGATTACGAGCTATTAATCGTGGTCATAGAGAGACCGAAAGTAGTGAGCCAAATGATAAAAAATAGTCAACACTTCGCGTGGATTTAGATGATATGCTTTTGTTTTTGCTTGATGAAATTGAGGGGGAAGAGAGAGTATCTATTGCAACTAAGTGTTTTACAAAATATCAATCCTCTAAGCCCTATAATACTAAACATGTTGATTTAAAAACCGTGAAGAATTTACACAGGCCCCTTTTGCTTCTACTCTAATAGCAGCATCTGAGAAAAATCCAATTGCAAGTATATTTTTGTTTTGGAATTCACGAATCTGGTGATTGCCTCAAAGCTAGAAAGATGTCATCCGAGGAAAGGCAAAACGCTGTTCAGAACAGCCGCAGTTACTTTATATGGTCAGAAAAAGGACATGTCGTAGCAAAACGCGGGAGTAAAACTACGTGTGTGATTTGTGGCAAAAAGCACCACATGCTGTTGTGCAGAAATATTCAAGCTGGATCAAAATCTCCAGTTAGTGTTAATATCAGAAAAGATGAGAGAAAAGAGACGGTACCTCAGCGAGATCAAACACTCGCCAATTTGGCGAGAACTTCAAATGTGTTACTACAAACTTTAATGGATACTTTGACCGGGCGAGATAAAAAAAATGCCAAGCGCGTGCTATTATCGATTCAGCTTCACAGACATCTTATATTTTTAAAAGTGCAGCTGATAAAATACAATTTGATAGTTCATGTAAAGAAAACTTGAGCCATTCATTATTCGGTGGGACATGCACTGATATTATAAATCCTGATGTTTTCACGGTGTTTTTGTCTGAAACCGATGGAATATATCATTATAATTTTAAAGCTCTTGGCCAAGATGTAATTTGCGGAAATATACCACGAGCCGCTAAAGGCGAGTGGCTACAGGAGCTTAGAGAAAACAATATTTATTTCTCTGATAAATATTATGGGCCAATAGAAATACTGATCGGAGCTGATATTGCAGGGAAATTGATGATCGGAGATCGGACTGAATGCTTCAGGTCCTCCTGCGATAGAAACTGAACTTGGATTGACTGTTTTTGGAAAAAACGGTATGCGCGAGATCTCACACAATTCGACACTGCTTGTGACATCCATGTTGAATAAAGAAACATTGATTTCCGATCTATGGTACCTAGATGCACTTGGGATTCTAGACCCCTCAAAGAAGGAAAATTGGCATGTTCTCGTGCCAGAACATGCCATGGGAGAAACAGACTTGATAACGGTAGATTTATTAGGCATCGCACACTCATCTCGAATGATACGTTTGCAATTAGTGGTACTATTCTCTTCATCAGACATTTTGCTTATATTGCATATAGTATTCTCAGGGTGAGCTAAGACCAGAGGTAACTGTAACAGAGAATGTGCTGCGAGGTCACCATCCACACGTCTGATAGCTATTTTTGATGGACCAACGGCAAGAGCTATATGACAGTTAGACTGAATTTCAATAAGGATAAAATTAATTTTAAAGAAATTTGTTTCAGTTTTGCATGAGATTTCAAGTTAGAGAGGTGTTCATTGGCCTCTTCATCAATCAAATTCTCCATTACTTCATGAGCTGTTGGATGATCTTTTGTTAGTCAAGGTTTATTTGTTGCCACCATATCTTGTTAAACATTCACATAGTAGTTTGCAATATGAAACAAATCTCTGTTCAAAGCACCATATGTTGACTTGTAGACATGGGTAATACACGCTATAACAAGCTTTTCCCGCTAATTGATAAACACCTTAATATCAAATGCTTCTAAAAACCAACCATTACAAAATTTAGCAATGCTCAAATAAATATTCACTACCAAAGGCACAACGTGAATAATTTTGGAAAATATTTTCGTTTGAGTTTACACTTTTGTGAAAATATGTGTAAAATGTGCGTTTTGTTTAAATTTTGCGATCCGCTCCGCATTCATACCTTACTATATTAAATGCCTTACTGTCAAAAGGATATGACAGTAGTGGGTAACAGGGAAAATTGTTCGTGAATTCTGGATACTACGAAGGTAAAAGGAGACCAAAAATTTAAAGCTAAATGGAAATGAAAGTGGAATTGACCAAAGAAGACAAATTAATTTTAACATGAACAAAAACATTTGAGAGATTAAAAAGTGAAATAGAATTTAAATGAAAACAAACAAAAATGTTAAAAATTGAGTTTAAAATAATTTTTAAAGGTGATTAAAAGTCAAAGAGATAGTGGTACAAAAGTGAAACATGTGCCGTTGAGAAGCTATCTTTTTTACTGTTAAGATGATTCAAAAATAGTTTTTGTGTGATGATATGTTCTTAAGATATTGCGGAAAAGCGTTAAAGATTACCCATTTTACTCCTGTTGGAAACGTTTTAAAAGCATAATTAATCCTTCCAGGTGCGAAGGCACATGTGCACCAAATTTCATTCAGAACAAACAGACGTTGCAAGTTTTAGCTATAGATTCCTAATATAATATTTTAATTTTGAGTTCTAATGATAAGACAGTATGTGTTAATAGGGAAAAATAATGCCTGATATATAGATATTAAAAAGGTAAAAAAAAGTGATGCCGCAAAACCTGTAGTTAAAAAAAATGCTACGGTTCCTTTTTCGTCAGTTGATAGGTTTTTTAAAAGTATGATTTTGAAGGTTATGCGAGAACATAGACAATGCAATAAAAACTGAAAAGCTTATAAATGAACTATAATCTTATTTAAGGAGATGAAGTAAACAAACCCAGTCAATTAAAAGACAGACAAGCATTAAAAATTAAAAAGTGATAACATCTGCTACAAATTAAGGCAAACTATAGAAGAAGCTGCATCGATTTTAAAAAGCAGTGTTTAAATGTAATTTACCGCACGCGCATATTAAATACTTCGAAATCCTGCGTGCGAAAGTGAAATTGTTTAAAGAAAGCAATTTAACATTGGGAAAAACACGAGAGTGGCAGATGCGATTTGGTTTAAGATTGCAATAAACGAAAGAATTCTGACAAATTGTGTTTAAATTTAATTTAAAAATTGATTATATATGAGAGAAAAAGTCATACAGAAATGGTATATGTGTCACTGAAAAGCTAATTTTTTAATTTGTAAGATGGTGTTAAATAGCATTAAAAATTTCGCAAAATACCCAGTTTCTGGGTATTTACACAGGCCTTGGATATACCCGGGTATTTACCAAAAAAATATTTACCTAACCAATGTGTATTTACCCACCTCACAACACTAGGCATGCAGTGCATAAAGTTGGTTTTTTCTGGCAATCGCTGGGATATTTGAAAACTGTCATCTTCTGAAATTATTCTGCTTTCTGATGTACTCTTTTATAACAATTTCTGTAATCTTGCATTTCGATAGAATATATGGAAACGGTGTGCCTCGCATTCCAAGCAAATATAAGCATGCTTTATTGATTAATATGGATTATTTATATATTTTGTTGAGTTATATATATAGTGGAAATTCGATAACTCAAAACTAACGAGACCAAAATAAAAATTCGATCTATCCAAAAATAGGAATTAAAAAATAAGTACAGACTTTTAGCTCAGCGTATTGTAACTTTCCCCTTTTAATAATTCATCCAGATCAAATGAGAAGTCTAGGGTAAAAGAAATCAGGCTCCAATTTTTTTTAACTTTGCAGGAAAAGGAAAACAAAGTTCACAGTCTTTCCCCGTAGTTCCAAAGTTCCTACGTAGATAACAATATTAAATATAAACATAATTATTTGTATTTTAATTTCGTATTGAAGCAATGCAGCGAATCAGGATGTCTAAAAAATGTATTTAAAAAAACTGAAATTTATTAATATGTCTATTAATAAAAATGAACAATTTGCGCATTTCAGGGCAAACATCTGGACCTAGAGCTGCAAAATTTGGTACAAACATACTTTGGAAAGGAGGATGAATTTACTTCGGGACTGTTTTAGAAATTTTATATAGAATTTTAATTAAATAGTAATTAAATGAATTTGGCGATTTCATTGATAATTGCCGAAAATATTATACCACAAAAATTATTTTTACAACGACTAATATTTTTAAAAGAATCATCTCTTTTATGATGCCAATTGAGTTGCCATACAGATTTTCTTTAATTTTCCTCAGCTGTCTAATATTTGAAATGCATAATTCTGATGAAATTTCATCATGCTACCCGTTCTAAGTTGATGTCATAAAATTATATCCATTGAGGTAACAGATTGTGCTCAAACCTCAAAATCCGAAAAAATGACGGGAGGCTGTCTTTTCAAACAGCCGCTGATGTTCAAAGCGTAGGACTACTTTACTCGCGTGACTCTTTTTCAATTTTCCTTTTTTTGCAACTTCTGTTGTTACCCTTTATCTCGAAAATAAGACATTAGTTATGTTTTTAACATCTGTAGTTACCGAGATATAGGCAATCTCCCACACAACGTTTTAGTGTGTGAGTCAAATTCCTTCCTGAGACCCCAATAAGAGGAACTTAGTCCTACGTTAAAATAGTTTCTCTCTATACCCTTCAAATGGTAACATGAAATTTAATTTTTGTTTACCAGCCAGTCCGGATATAAAATCCCATGCTTTATATCAAAGAAATCTTTATTAATAAGTTCAGTATACTTCGCAAGGAGTGAAATATTTTATTTCGGAAAGAAGATTGAATTTAAATAGTGGTCAGTTTTATATAAATACGTATACGCACATCCAAATGCTTAGCTTTTTACAACTCCCTTTAATTTATAAATGATTTCTGGATAATAAATAAAATGTAAATTATTATAAGGAATACTTCTTCAACCAGTACCTTACTAAATTATTTCCTAAGCAAATTGTCAGTTTTTCATATAGCGTCAAAACGGCGTTAATTCTAGAACAGGTACGCTCTGTTTAATTGATGAATGCTGAAACAATGTGTGTATTCTATTTTCAGTTAATGTAAAACACCGTCTCCCAACATTGAAGTTAACAGTTTAAGAAAAGAAATTGCACGAAAGATTCGTTTAAATTTATTTACTATTATTTAAATATTTATTTCATATAGTTGAATCAAAAATGTCTCAACATTATCCGAAATCATATGCGTCTCACAGTGATTATAATTATTATTTTATTAAGGATGCTTTCAAGCCAATTCTGGCTGAATGATAGCAAAAGTTAAGAAAGCTTCTGTAAGACATTTAAATTTGAAGTTGGAAATCATCTGACATTTTTACGCGATATAATTACCACTTTAATACACGCATCTTGCTTCAATGTGACACCGACAATGGATGGTTTGTTTTGAAACAGCGTAGTAAAACTATAAATGGCCGTTTCGAAGCGGTGGAGTCTCTTACATAAATTGTCAATCTCGATTTTTATTTGGAGCAACATGTATCAATATCGAAAACAGAGCTTCAAGAAATTTCACACGATTCATGAGGGGTTAAAGGAAAGCACGAGCTATAAGTTCCAAAATCTTCGAAACTTAATAAAGATTTCCATCAGATTTTGCTAAGAACTTGATTTAAACCTGGATTATTATTGCATCTCGAAGCTAATTTTGTTTAGCTGCAAGGAAAGTGTTTTTAAAATTAATGCCATAGGAGAATAAAGTGTTTTTCAAGCCTTTTAAAAAATAGAAAAAGATTTATATTCCAATAATAAGACGAAAAATCAGTGTTCGTCCCAGAACTCATCTTTATGAAGAGAACATTTTTGTTTTGAAGAGGCATTAAGCCTCTGACTGCAAACTTTTTTGAATTACAATTTAATTGCAATGTTTTCAAACATGTTCAAATACGGTTAACCAAGCTAATTGATATTTACATTCAGGGCTTTATTAGTATAATATGATTCAACATTTTAAATGTAATAAATAAACTCATTAGTTTGTGAAAATCGCAGGATGCAGTAGAAAACACATAGACTTCCAAACCGCGGACATCGCGGGATATGCATTTAGAGGGTTATCGGTTTTTAGGGTAGGAGCTGTATTTCAAGATTTGACAATTTTTTTCGAATTTCAGTTGGTTTCTGAGTTAGAGAGAAGTCACTGATAAGTAGGGATGGAAAATACCTACCGGATTAAACCGTGTTTTTCGGATTGCCGGCTTTTTCCCGTTGTTTTATTGCCCCGGTTTAAACTGGTGATTTATTTTAAATCCAAAAACCGGGTCGGAAGATAGGATTTATTTTAGGTTTCACGAGACTAAAATTTACCAAGTTATAAAACATTGGAGGTATTATTAGGATTTTAATTCAACGTATTAAGGTGAAAAGTATCACTCCCAGTGGCGAATCCAAGATTTAGGTCGGAAGGGAGAGGGCTGAGGTGTAAAAAGTTTTGTATCATCATGACGAATATCAAATCATATGGCTTATGTAAACCAAAATACTTTAATTTAACAGTCTTTATTCATCTGACAATAAGAATCATAAAGAACACCACTCTAATCCATAATTTAATAAAAAAACGCGATGAAATAACTAGCAAATATGTTTTCGACGGCCTCAACATACAAGTACGAATGGAATGACAAGAAAAGTGGAAAAAGTTTAGAACTTGTCTAGCCAGAGGAAAAATCGTTGGCACTTATTTAAGAGAGCTTAAGAACAAACAGTTGTAGGGGTTTGAAATAAAATCAATAATTCTGTTTAGCTTTGGTGGTGGTGGTGGTGGGGGGGGTTACAGAACCTAAGCACACGCCCTGGATTCGCCACTGTCTATGCCCCATTCGAAAAAATGAAACAGTAGGCTTGGTCGAGAATGCTTAACAAAAAAAAAAACTTATATCAAACAGAGGAAATACCAAACGGTCGAGTTCTAATAGAACATCGCTTTGCTCGGTCGATTAAGATTAAAAAAATTACCATATATTCACAATACAGTGAAGCTCCGTTGATACTTTTTTGAAGGGGCTGATGTAAAACGACTTATAAATGAAAATACGTAGAATCGAAATACTACTAAACAACTGTGATTATTACAAAGTTAATGCTACTAACGCAAATTCATTTAAAAGTATCAATTTTAAAGGTTTTATGAGATAGTAATTACTATAACACTTCTCAGTATGGAATTCAGTAATTAAATTTAAAAATTAAACAATTATCATAAAAGTGAGAAAAATCATGTCTTTATTGCATATCTTGAGTACTAACAACACATATCTTATACGGTTTATGTTTAATAAAAAATAATTGTGAATCGCCGTCTGACGTGCTGATTGTCTGTGAATATTAAGTACAGTATTACGAATGGAATCAAATTCAATGAATTTTTTTTACTATTCTTTCGACAAAAGAAATAAGTTTGTTGTTTTTCAGTCATGTATCCATTGGGTTTTTAAAGAAAGTTGGAAAAATTTCTTCATCATCGCATAAATTACCACCAGATGATTTGTTTTCTATAAATTCATAAGTTATGAAAAATTTCGACGATCACAATTACTTATCACAATTATCATAGTTCGCGTAATAGAAAGGAGGAAATTTTCACATTTTAGAACAGAGGAAAACGACGTATAACCGAAGTATTGCGTCGTATAAATGAAGCTATTTTTCATTTCAATGAATACGAATTAGTTGGGACTGTGATGAAACCACGTGTAATTGAGAAACCTATAAACAGTGCTTTCACTGTATTATAATTTGATCGGTAGCAATAGCAATCCAGTAACAGAGCAATAGCACAAACCACCAAAAGGAATCTACAAGCAAACCGAGAGAAGTACGCGCTCGAGAGCAACTAGCTGAAATGAATTCTTATTCTGTCTTTTAGATAGTGTAAAGTTTTTCTGTACAGATGTAAATATATTTCTTGTTAGTAAATGATCTTGGTTCTAATTATCAGATTTTTATCTGGTATTATTTAAGACCACGAACCACACAAAAAATATTTTTAACACTTTAATTTTCTTTACTTACATTTTTAATATTTTCATTTTTATTATTCTAGTTAGCAAGAAAAAAATTTACAAAAGTATGCATTTTACTTAAGTGTTGCTTCGCCATAGTCCCTCAGAAAAGAAGGATTTCTTGCATTCATTATTTTTTTTCTCTATTGGTATGTACGAAATAGAATTCAAAGTAGAACCGTGTAAAATTCGCATTGAAAGGATGGATCAAATCTGTAAGAAAAAAATTAGAAACTTATATACATTTTTCGGTATGATTTTCCGAAGATATAAATATGTATTCACATTAATTGCACCACTTTTTCTGAAAAAGTTTTTCTTTTTGCCTAATCGATCTGGATTCCAAGCTCCATCAAAAAGGGGAAGGTCGTGGCGGTTGTTTTCGTTTTAATAACCGTGGAAAGTCGATTGTTGACAAAATATAATGCTTTGTATACCCGTTTAACTGAACTTCATCAATCGAGAAGGACTGAGAGGCGATTCTAGTACTCTAAATGAAATAATATTTCCCTAGTATGTAGTACAAGTGATCCGCTTTATGAAAACAGAAGAAAAAAATAAAGAGAAAAATGTTGAAATTTTTGACAACACGAGTGCACAAAACCACGGAATTTTTACTTATTTTCATTGAAAAAACGAGGAGAAAAGATATAATTTTGAACAAAAATAGTGTGAATCGGTACATTTTCTTAGATAAATGCTATATTTTGAACAAAAAAATAGTTTTCGTTCGGAAATAAATTTCGGTAGCGTTTTCAGTAAAATTTTTAAAAAAACTCAGATGACCTATTCGATCTTTCTTCAATAATGAAAAAAAGTAAAAAACATTGCAAAAATCACTATAGATATTGTCTATAAGCGAAAAATTTAATTTTTATCTTTATCTTCTAATTTTCCCTTTTTGTCTCTCCGAATGTTTTATGTTTTTATAGAGAGCATGAAAGCATCACTTGTACTACATTCTAGTGAAATTTTGTTTCGTTTGGAGCAAAAGAATGATTTATTTTCGTAAAGCAAAAACAGATATAATTACATTGCAATTGGCAGAGTTAAAAAAAAGTGCAATTTACAATACGTTTCAGAGAGGAAAGGGGTAAAGGAGAAGAAAGAACTATCCAGTACCTAAAATTCAAGATTTATAAAATAAATGAATGCACATTCAGAGTTATAAAGCAATACGTTTGTGAACTATATTAGTAGTTCTGTGAACAGTAGACCTCGTGACGCCACAAAAATCTAAGATTTGTTCCTTTTCGTAGTTTTTAGGGGTTTATACAATTTTGTCATCACTTTTAGAGACAACATTATTTCCGCAACAACGTACGCTTCAAGACTCTCGCTTTCGGATCATTCAACGAAGCTACTAACAAAATACAGTTGAATATCTTTAGGTAATTTCTTCCTAAACACGCTATATCTACGACTCCAGCCTTAGACTACCATCACCAAAAATATTACTTTGTATAATTATTTATATTTAAATATCGTAATAAAAAAATACCATCATAATTGCTGCACTTCTAAATATTTTGCGTAGCTTTTTTCTGTCTTAAAAGCTCAGTCAGCTTGTACAATTAATAAGAAAATTCCAACACTTGCAAAGTCTCTATAATCACAAGAAATGCAGACATCTAAAACTTAGGATGCATACTAGTCTCTAAGAAAATAACAACTAATTCCAAGTGTTTCATGAAAATGAAACCATTATGAGAACTCGGATTCTTTTTGCAACTTATTCGATGCCTCGTCCATTGAGGTCACCTGGAACTAGAATACAAAATTTGGTACAAACATACTTTTGAAAGAGGGCATGGATTTGTGTTCTCTTGACAGTTTTAGAATTAACTTAGTAGCCTTTAATTAAATAGTACTTAAAATGAATTTGCGTTTCATGAATACCTTCCAAAAATATTATACTACAAAGATTATTTTTTACAACTCCTATTATTTTCAAAATATCATTCTGTTTGATGCCAAATGAGTTGCATGCAATTTTTTCCCTTTCATGTTTTCCCAGCTCGTCTAATATTTGAGGATGACTTTCTGCAGGAATGTTCTCTTCTTCCTATTCTAATCATGTTACTGAAAACAGTCATGAATAAGAAACAAATGGAACATGCTTTTCCTTGGAACCTTTTAAGGTGTCTTTATTTGATCTCTTTTTACAAGCTCGGATATAAAAAACTGCTTTAAATTTTAAAGCAAATCCTGAAATTCACGTGGCTGTAGTTGTGTATAGAAAACTTATGTAGAAAAGTTTTGTATTAAAATAGTGGTATGTTTTTATAAACAATATGCAATCCAAATGCTTGGCTCTTCTACTCCTTTAATTATAATCTTGGATGGAAAGCCAATAAAATGTAAATTATTCTAGGATTCGTTTGTTTAACAATACTTACAAATTATTTCATAAGCAAATTATACGTTTTTCAATTGGCCTGAAAACGGGCGTTTTGATCTCTAGAATAGTTACGCTTGTGAAAATTGCTGAATGCTGAAACAATGTGTGTATTCGAGTTTCAGTGCATACAAAATCACCGTCTCCCAATATGGCAGTGCTAACAATTAAGAAGAGATTGCAAAGTAGTTTTAGCTTAAATTTATTTATTATTATTCAATTTAATTTATATAGTTGAACTGTGAGAAATGTATCACTATTATCCAAAAATCATACATCTCACAATTATTATAATTATTATGTTATTAATGATGCTTCAGTGTATCTAATTCTAGCTGAAAAATACCAAATTTAGGAAACTTTATAAGACATTTAAATTTCTTTAGTTGGAAATCATCTGACACTTTTATGCGATGCAAGTACCACTTTAATATATACACTTCTGCAAAGTGAATTTCGTGAACATAATATGATTTAGCAGAAACCAACATTACATGGTAAATTTTGAAAGAGCCTAGTATAACCATAATGGCTCGGTTCAAAGTCGGTGGAGACCTTACATAAATTCTTAACCTGATTTTATTTGGAGGAACGTATAATACTCTCAATGATTAATAGAGGTTTCAAAAATCACAAGTTATAAGGTTCAAAACCCAATAAAGGTTTCCTTCAGTCTTTATTAAAAAATTGATTTAGACCTGATGATTATACAGTATCTGGAAGGTAATTTGTCGAGCTCAAAGAAAGAGTTCTTTAAAAAATTATTAGACCAAGACAATAAAAGATTGAATCTTTTCATAATAGAAAAAAGTATAAATACAACAAATAACCCTGCAAAACTCACAATTCGTCCCAGAATTCATTTTCATGAAGAACATTCATGTTTTAAAGACATTAAGAATCTGAATGGCTCAATTGTTTTGTATTATATTTAATTGCATTTTAAACATGTTCAAATACCGTTGAACAAAGCTAATATATATTTTCATGTAAGGATTTATTAGTATAATATGATTCAATCGTTTTAAATGTAAGTAGTAAACTCCATTAGTTTGCGAAAAAGTCGAGGCGCGTATGCATGATGGCAGGAAGAAAACGACTCCTAACCGCGAAAAAATCGGGATATGTAGTCAGAGGTACGATTTTAGGGAAGGGACTGTATTTCAACATTTGACAAACTTTATTATTATTTCTGCTTTGTTTCTGAGTTGGACAGAAGTCACTGATAGATCCTGAAAAAATGTTGTCAAATGTAATACAGAAAAATATAAAGAAAAATTATAAAGAAAGCCTTTACAATTATTTTATATGTTGCATCCAAAATTACGCTAGCTTTCATTCCCATCTTTATACATCATTAAAGCTAACAAGAATGTCTCAAAGTTAATTTTAGAAGGAA
This sequence comes from Araneus ventricosus, assembly GCA_013235015.1. Lineage (NCBI taxonomy): Eukaryota > Metazoa > Arthropoda > Arachnida > Araneae > Araneidae > Araneus > Araneus ventricosus. The sequence continues at coordinate 1,827 of BGPR01008485.1, read as the reverse complement.
GAGTTATTTTCTAACTCAAATATAAAACTTAGAATTTACAAATGTGCAACCTGAATGAAGATATTTTATCGTTTTTTTAAATCACCCAAATTAAAAGTCTGAAATCCTAGTTTCGATCTTTCAGAGATCGTCCTAAAGAAATTTACAGATAAATCTTAGTCCTCCATGAATAAAAATCTATATAAAAAGTAACCTAAAGAAAAAAAATCATCTCTGGAAGTGAGAAAAGTTCAAAAGATTTTCATTTCTAATATTCCCTAAAAAATTTTATTCGTTAAAAGCTCTTATCGGAAAACGTTGTAACGCATTATTTAATATGACGGCTTTTATTGTCGGTTGATATGAATGCTGTCAGGTGACAGCTATTAAGAATACACTTGACTCTTAGACGAGTACTGTCCTTCTGGTAAATCTCACTTAGATGGGAATTTCAAAAATTTTTGTTTTCAATCTAAGTGTTTATCGAGAAAACAATTTCAATCATGTTTTTTGTATGTATAAATATTTAAATTTAGTAAAAATTATTATATTAGGATTTTAAGTCGTCTAGCTATAGTTTTTCAGCAGTTACCTTGGTTTTTTTAAAAAATGGAACTGAGCACAACATTAATTTCTCCTTTGATAGTTATTTTTAAAGGTCAGCAAATCAAATTGTTTTATTAAACTACCAAAGAGTATTCAGTGAAACAGTCGAAATACCGTACTTCTTTACGTTATTATATTTTGTCATTAATTTTTGGAAGTGAAAGCATGTTGGATTGGTTTGGTCCTTTTTACTAAACACCAAGCAAACATATTCTTTATTTCATGAGAAAATTTAGTACATATTCATAATTTTAGATTCGAAAATGTGAAAAAACCTCGTTCTGTTTGACTGCAAATTGTTTTGTATTTAAATATACTAGTCATGAATTTTTCTGTCTATATTTTGCACTTCTTTTCTTGCTTATTATAAATAATACCTTCCCTCAAAGCTAATGGCTAAGTGTATGAACCATTTACTGATTATCAGTACACCAATTACCATATAGAACTCAACAAAGACATTTAAAAGAGCTTTCTTTCTATATGTTCACACAACGACACAGCTATCTCATATAAAGTTCAGAAAGCTGTATTTTCATGTCAAATAGTCGTAATATTTAAAACGCCTTGTGAATTTACTGTAGACATGGCTTTCTGGAACACTACATTGTTCCAATTCAATAATGCCTTTTTCAACTTTTACTTTTCTTTTGAAGAAGACATTGTTTAGCATGCCAGCTCTTTCTAGCTTGAGAGAGACCATTCTGTTTTGTCGGATCCAAATTCAAAATTTTACTACATAACCTTACCTTTTGTAATAAAATCAGATGCTAGTGAGAACAGATATTGCATATCAATAGCTGACGAGTTATAAACTAAAGATCTAATTTCTTTGCAATGTATTTCCTCTCTTCTCTCATTTCTGCATGTCTATCACAGCTAGGTCGAGAATTTTGGCAGAATTTTCGTTATTTACAGGCATATTGGGCTGAGAGCCTGAACGATTCACCTATTAAGAACGGTAATAGCTTAATCCATTTCTTGATTGTAAGTCCTAAAGCTTTAAAAAAGTTTCATTAGTATTGTTCTATCGACATATTGAAAATCCTTATAATTTTTTATTTGAACGACGAATATCAAAGTTGTCCTAAGTATATTTAAGCGAACTTAGATGTTCTTTTCAAACACATCCATACATCCTGGATAAATCCTTGGCGTCATCTAAAAATTCCTCTGTTGTATGAATGTTGGAACCATTGCTTTAACGCAGTTCAAGCAATACGCAACTGAACGAAGTAATGA
>BGPR01008484.1:43941-63386 GCA_013235015.1 Araneus ventricosus | reverse complement strand
TTCTTTTCAATCCGTAAACAAAAAAGAAAGAAAAATTGCCATAGAAGATGGTCTAGAACTATTACCAATCTAATTCGGTCAGGACAAAAAAAATGGCACCCTCCTAGAAGGGATTCCCAAATTCGTTCAACTTTTTTTCCAATGTTAACGAACCCTCCCTTCATTGAAAAACAAACAAATAGTGAATCAAATTCAGTTCAGTTTAAGCCATTCCTCGAAAATTGGGGAAGACATCGTCCAACTCGAGCAAAGAGCTTCAAATTCATAACTCATTGTTAGTATTGTTCCTTCAGGATAAAGTTATAACTTCAGCTTTCTCATCACATTCTTCTTCCGAAAATATGTACAAGGTAATCATTCAGAAGGTATAGAGGTTTAAAAAGTTATAAGAACTTTAGACATTCGGATTCGAACACAGTAAAAGATTACGCCAATGTGGCCGAGTTTTATGTAATAATTTCGAACCAAATAGACCTTTGTACAATGTCCGTACAGTCAATTCAGGTTTATGGGACACATGTCAAAATCGAGTCATGTAAATTTTTATATACATTTGATATGGTATAATTGCTTCTAATATGCACTTCTGCAATAAACATCTCCATATAAATTTGTGAGCAGCACCTTTACATGTAAAAAATAATATATCTCAAGTTTTGCAAGTAAAATCATGAAACTTAGTTTAGACAAAAACGAGTGTAAGAGGAACACACACATTTTACTCATTGAAACTTTTGCTCTATTGGGAACATATAAAAATTTAATTTTTCGTAACTTTTTATTTTTAACTTCCACAGAAGCTAAAGTGGTTTCAGACAAATTCCTACATTATTTGATGAAATTTTGTAATCGGGAGTATATGTCTAGGTCCAATATTTAAGGAAATGAAGGCTTGTACCACTTTTGGGGGACACCCTGTATAGATATAAAGTAGGAGCAAATTTAGATGTTGAAATCTTTCTCACCTATTTGGATGCTCTTTTATTTGTAATTTCAAAAATAAATTCCTGGGGGGAGTACTCTCATTTGCTTTCCAAACATTCCTTTTATATACTTCGGAATGAATTTCAGGCAATTAAAAATGAAAGTTATTTCAGGAGATCAAAGCCGCAATTAAAATAACTTCCATATTTTATCAGGCATGAAGATGCTGATTCTGACATAAAATGATGAATTAAAACCACGACCAATAGAAAATTAACTGAATTTGAAAGACAGAAGTTATTGCTAAAAATGTGCTTCATGGAGAAGTCATTATTTCTTTTAAAATCTGCTGAAGAAATTTGCTATTAGAAGAATAAAATGTATGATTAAATTTTTGATTAGGTTTCCAGGAAAAAGGATTCTCTTTTAAGATAATGAGTGGAAAGATATTTTAACCAAGGATTCCATTAATATTTTTAACCAAGTAATATTTTCAAAACTTTCCGGTATTTAACGCTGTCATTCCAGACAAGTGTATATTGGCCCATCTTCCTTCCTCCACATCAGCGTCATTGAAGAAGCAGCGTTCGTTACAGAACCAGCTAGAATTTTCTAATTTTTAGTAAGCTCAGTAAATTTCCTCACTTTTAAATAAACGCTTTTTTCTTTGCTTTTAAATTACAATTTCCATTTTTATAAATAATATTCAGAAAGACAGTTCTTCATTGTTACTTTAGGACTTGTTTGTTTATCGAAATGCTTTCAGAATAAATCCCTACACTCATGGGAAACAAAAATGGCGATATGGAGCTAGTTGGACCATTTCACTAGTTAGCCCGGCAGACCACCATGCCCATTGCCTCATGTTCAGGATGTGCGTTATAGAAATATCTTATAAACTTACCCCTCAGTCGGCGCAAGTTGGCCCAAGCGACTTGGTTTCAGTTTGAGGTTTTAAATTAATACTGATAGTTAATATATTCAAATTTTACTATGGCGAATTCTTCCTGAAGGTAGACTAATAGTGTCAGATAAAAAATTTTTGAATTCCCTTTTTTTTAAATTCTTAGAAGGAAAAATGGCCCAATTAGCCTTGGTCTACCCTACTATTTCCTGAGTTTAAGACGGGCCGTGGCGTGGTGGTAAGGTTTCGGCTTCGGGACCGGAGGGTTCCAAACCTGATTCCACTGAAGAACCGCCGTGTTCGTGGGCCTGAGGCACGTTTAATCTGATGTGAGACAAACGTCCTCCCGCTGGTACGGTGCGGAAGTTTGGAGATGAGAGCGCCAGCTCAAGTGTCATCTTCGTCATGTTACCGCGGTTCAAAATGACAAAATCCATTCCAAAATAGCCCCCGAATTGCTTAAAAACGGGATTTTAATATAACTAAACTAAATTTCATTTCTTTATTAACTTTAACCATGAAACGACTTTTTTTTTCCTCGCCGTTAACCAACATGCTGTACCACCGAACTGCCCTTGTAGGTTTAATCGTTTATCTTTGAATTATTACCGGGGACTGATGATACACGGACGAGTGGCCGCCGATAAGTAAGCTGGCACTGCTCTCTAGAGTAGCTGATTATTATTTAAATTTTATTATTTATAAATAAAAAATTTTGTTGTTTTTGTTTAAAGTTTAAATTTTAAAAAAGTTATTTTTAAATGTATTCTAATTTTTCTAGTTGATTGTGTTTAAGCTCAATAAATATACAAATATTAGCCTTATTAAGGTAAAATAAATCAGTTTATTTTCTTTTGGATTTGTATACTTAATACCTTTGGATTCAACTTTTGCAACACTGCTCGTGGCTTAATTGAAGAAACAGCACTGTATTTACGCAATTTATTTTCTCATTTTATGTACCGTAAGATTTAGAGAATTGTGCTTTTCATTTCTAAAAAGAATTGTGAAAATATCCTTACGTTACAGTTTTTGTTACTAGTGTTAGGTAGCAGTTTTCGCATAAAAAATGTATTTATCTCAGAGTTCAAGTAAGCATTTCCATTTAACGAGGTTAATAAAAAACAAACTTGCAAGCAATACACTTTTCCGTTATCACCACTAGAGGGACACCGAAGTTTTCGGAAGAGGTCTTCAACTCTTCCACTATGAATAGTCCTCTCATTATTCGGTATGTTAGGGAAAAGTGCAGACAGCAGTTACCAGTAATGACCATATCAAGATGCAGTAAGTTTACGTAAGCTTTTACGGCAGAGTTTCGCTACGAAAGCCTTTGTAGTGTCTCCTCTTATTTCCATACCACTCGCGGATCATAAAGACTACTTCTTGCGTCCAAAGTACAATGTGAATGGCTCATAAGAAGGAGTTTTTGTGGGATTAGTTTTTGTCATATACGGGGTTGATTTCACTGTTTTCTTAAGAACAATCAAAACATTAATAAATTAAAAAGTCAAAAATGTTGAAAGATTTAACCTTTAAGGGACCAATATTGCCTTTAAGCAACAAACCCAATTTTGTCTTCTAAAATCTTGAGAATAAGGCTGAAACTCTAATGCCTGTTCATGCCAATAGGATACATACTAAAGTTTTTATTAAATCAATTTACAATCTATAGATGGCAGCCTGAGTCCTGATAAAAAATATAAATAAAATGATGTTTTTCATTTGAGAATTCCACAAATTATACTAAAATGTTGAAAGAAATTCCTTATCCGTATAATTGTTTATTAAAATTCTTCTGTGTTTGACATTATAGAATTTTATCAAGGAAATTTTTTTCTGAAATAAGGCCCAGTGGTGTCAGTTGGTAACACACGGTTTTTTAGCCATAAACCATACTCAAAATTAAATAGGATTTTTTAAAGTAGGTTTTCCATGTTTTATTCAAGAAATGAAAGTCAAAAACCATTTTAAAATCAATATTTAAAAATCGAGCTTTTAAGGGTTAAAATGATTATGGAGTTATTAGCACGTTCGTGGACAGTAAACATGCGGATAGAGAGAGTATAACTCGTATAATGATAGAGAGTATAAATCGTAGAATGATAGAGTATAAATCGTAAAATCAAAAACGCAATTAAAGCACAATAACGTTTCTTCAGGGGATGCAGTTATTGCGAATTGCTAAAATATAAAAAGTTTGACATTTTCTTGCAATCAGTTAAGGCCGTAAGGCCTAAAACACTGATTTTCATCCCTAATGTCAAACCAAAAGCAGAGGGAGGAGTTTTGAATAATTAAAATCAATTCGAATTTGATATGAAAATTTGTTGCCTTATTTTATTTTATTCAGTCAAAAGCTGCATCAACAAAAAAGCAATATATCAAAACGTGAGAAAAAAAGGCAAAAAATAAAAAACATAAAAGAAACAAAAGCAAAAAATTAATAATTTTAAAAAATATCATGGCAAACCTCTCATCATGAAGAGAAGCCCTTCTATCAAATTAATAAGTGCTCTTTTCTGCTAGTGACATACGAAAAAACGTACAAATTTCTGTCGCTATCCCCTTAAAACGGTGGTGCTTTTTCAGGGGATAGCAACAAAAAATTTTACATTTTTCGTATGTAGCTAGCAGAAAAGAGCACTTATTAATATCATAGAAGGGCTTCTCTTCCTGACGAGCGGTTTCCCATGATATTTTCCAAATTATTAAATTTTTGTCTTTTGTTTCTTTTATGTTTTTTTTATTTTTTGTCTTTGGTTTCTTATGTTTTGATATTTATATATAACATATAAGGACACAAATACAAAACTTTGAAAATATAAAAATTGCGAATTACAAAAACACGATTACAAGATAAAAATATTGGATATGACGCTATCTTCTTATATCATGTGAAATAATCTGTCAACGAGGAAACAACTAGTTTTACAAAACTCTCGTGAGTTAAACATAGTATACAAGTTAAGTATATAAATAGTTTTTGTCTTAAATCATTTGTGGTTAATAAACAAGTGAAATTTTATAAATACAAAACTAGATTTAATGACTAATTTACATTTTTCTTGTTATTTTTAATGTTTAATTTAGTTTGATACTAAAATAATAAACTTTTACTTTAGAATAAAAAACAGATAGGAGAAATATAGATAGGAATATCATATTGCCTCTCCGTATCAATATTTTTATACAACCAGTGTTCAAATATAGTGAGATTCCATTTTTACATTCAAAATGTGAAATAAAACCACGACAAATTATATGAACTTTGCAAATAACACTTTTTTTACGTTATGAAACCTCTAATAATCAGTTAAAGTTTATACAGGATCAATTTCAGTCTCCAAACTTCTTAGATTAATGCCATTCAACTTCTCAAAAGCCTTCTAAAAAAGTGAAATTATCAAAAGGCCTTTATGATTTTTCAATAGATTTTTATTCCTTTCAGAACGCTTTATTCATGCTTTTCTATCCATTCTTTTCATAAAAATAAAGATTTTTTTATCTGATTAATCCCGCTTCCGAAGTGGAAAGATTTGCTGCAACTTTACAATAGTTAGCTTCACAGATTAATCTCTTTCTTTTAGAAATATTGCCTATTATTTTATTGATATATTGCAGGAGTGTATTATTACGATTCGGAAATTATTTTCAAAGCAAGACGTTCGTATAAAGTATCGCTGATATCTGTAAATATTAGTTCGGCATAGTTTTTCACTGTAATTTCTGTTCAAGATTTTAAAATTAATTAAAGACTCTTTTGAAGCAACATGTTCCAAGCCTTTAAAAAATTATACAGGGTCTCACTAAAGTCCCTTACCATCCTTTTAACTACCGAATGGCTGCACCTATCTTCATAAGAGTGGTGTCAAGATATGGTAAATTGACTATGCGCTACTGGATGAAACCACTTACAGCGCCACCTGGTGGGAAAAACGGGTGAAGAAGTGCTATTATCTCTAAACGGTAAGATAGAGAAAAAAGGAATTACAAAGTTCCACGCTAAATCATACGTTAAGGAGGAAATCATCTCGCGTTGCGGAAGTTTGGAGAGGGGGTGTCAGCTCCTCATCATCTGACCTCGATTCAAAATGACGAGGTCCGTCCCAAAAGCATATTTACGGATCTTACATAGTAGAGAATGAGGTCGCTTCTCATTGGCTCTCAGAGTCACGTGACTTGGCTTGCTTCTAAATGACAACGAGAAACTAGACATTATTTACCAATCCTGAAGGTTCGTCCATTATTTGTCTTATTCTGAAAACGTATTCCTCGTTTTTCTGAGAACATCTATATAATCATAATTAGAAGGTAGTGTTGATTTCTCCAAGATGCGATAGCAGAAGACAAAATATTAATTAAAATCCCACCTAAGCGCGGTGCCATGACATCCTTAAGAAGCAAGCCACGTCACGTGACGCTGAGAGCCAATGAGAAGCTACATCCTTCCCTACTATGTAGGATCCGTAAATATGCCTCCCAAAATAGCCCTCGTGTTGCTCCAAAACGGGACTTTAATATAACTAATCTAAACAAACCGATATGAGAGTTCCGGAATTAGTAGTAAATTATTCCGAAATCTATCAATAGGTGTCAGCTCAATCTAACTGTATGAGGTTCATTTCGAATTTATGAGGTACCAGTTTTATTGCATTTGAAAATTGCGACTGTGCGCTAGAAGATGAATGCTGACAGGAATTTTTCTCGTTCATTTCTTGGAACGGAGTGAAGCTGTGACTGCTGCCTCCTACTGTAACATTCAATCGAAGCTTCGGGATGCAATTCAAAGAAAACGTCCAGGGTCGAAGAATCTTTTCCATTAGGACAATGCCCAGCCTCATACAGCTCGATTATCCTGGACGGTATGGTAGGAGCATTATTCAATGCCCTCCATTAATATCAGCAGTAAAATGGCAGCTTCGTATCGGAACAATTTATGATATTAAAAATTGTTGCAGTATCAAGTGGAAAATAATTTAGGTTTTTTCTGGGTCAGTTGTGAGGCTGGCACCTATGTTCGAACTTTATGTGTTCATTTGGGTTTGAGTCTTGGTACCGGGGCACAGATGGTAGATCTGCGACGAGTACGTTCTGGTATACTAAATATGGCAATCCAAATGGAAAAAAACTCCTACCAACTGGAAGGAGCAGCACCAGTCTGGCATTGTAAAAACAGAACAGAACGCCGTCCCTTACCCCCGTACCCGTGACCAGACCGGTCACTGAACGGTTTGATGGGCAAGACACGGGAATTTTATTTAAGAAAAAGAAAAACAAAATAAACAAAAAGAAGGAAATATATACACTATGTACAGCACAGGCATTTTCACTTTTACACTATTAGTTCGTAATAGTCTTCTTTTCTTTGGGTTTTGAAATACCTTTCTTTTATTTGAAGGTGGAATGTCCGGTGATTGAGCTACTTAGTTCAGCTCGCATTGTAAAAACAGAGCCTGTTACTCCTAAACGGGAACCAGCTGAAATCAAAACTGAAGAAACAGAGGGAGGTGCCGAAAGTGTAGATTCCAGCACTGACACAGATGTTCCTAAAAAGAAAAAACATAAGAAGCACAAAGAAAGGGGCTCTTCTGATGGTGAAGCAAACGGAATTGATGTCGAGGCATCAATGCACAAAAAGAAAAAGAAGAATAAAAATAAAGGACGTGACCAAGCAGCTGTTGAATAGTCATGCGATTTAATAAGGACTGCATCACTTTTTTTTAATGCTTAATTCTTCATTTCATAAAGATCACTTGTTATAAATACTCCCATGCTTGTTTGTACAACAATGTTTCTTTTAATAAAAAATTAACCCAACAGAAAATTGAAGAGTTTCAGTGGCAACTTCTTAAACTTCCACCTTACAGCCCAGACTTAGCTCCAAGCGATTATCACCTGTTTGGTACGCTTAAATTGCTCCAGGTCACCAAGCATTTCGCGGCTGGTGGAGACGTTAAACGTGAGGTACAGAAATGGCTGAGACAGCTGTCCAAAGACTTTTATGCAACAAGTATAGGAAAACTCATAAAAATATGGCATAAATGTATCAATGCAAATGGCGATTGTGTTAAGAAATTAACGTTCTTTTCGAGTAAATATCTTAGGTTCCCCTTTTAATTATCATTTGTAATCTTTTTACTGACTTGCCCTCGCATTTTTCGTATTCAAGAAAAGAAAAAAAAGTTCCATACAGAAAATTTTTGAATATTCTTTAAAAGCATATATTATTTTGAAATTAAAGGATTAGTCAGTTATACAGAAGAATACGGCACGGAAACTCAAATTTCAGATCTCTTATTTCAGAATAATGGCATATTCATTTGACAGATGCAATATGAAGTATGCCTCAGTGTACCTGTAGTTGAAATAAAAAATATTAAAACGCTATTCAAAATTTAAAGAAGAAAATATAACTTACCTGTCAAAGAGAAAAACATAAGACATAAGTAGCGAAATTCACAGAGACATTGAGTACTTTTTGAAATCAAAGATGATTCTGTATTTGCATACAAGAAATGTCCTTTTCAGAAAACACATAAACATCATATAAAAATTCACATACATTCTCAAATATTTCTCGTAATGTTACTTGAAAGAAAGAAGATATATAAATATAAATTTTACTCATAGCGTTATCTTTTTTACCACGTTTTTATTAACTCGCTTTCTTGTCTGTCTGTCTGTCTGTCTGTTCGGTACAAATTTTGCAATGAATTTTAAACTAGCTACCCGATGAGCTGGAGACTTGAAACTTTAAACATAGCTCAGAACTAGATGGCAATGCAATATTAATTCGCTTTCTTGTCTGTCTGTTTGTTTGTCATTTCATATTTTGCATGACGCATGCGTAGTACGTTTTTCATTATATCTCGAAAACTATGAGCATTACAGACTTGGTTCTTGGGCATATGGATGGCCCATGGGATCATCGAAGCACCCCCATTTTAAACTTAAAAAGACTCTTAGATTTTCTCAAATTATGTGCATCAGTTCCAAAAGCGTCGTATTTATACTGCGGATTATGCCTTCAAACAACATACAAACAGCTTTTTTAATTAATTTTTCGGATATTTTACTCATTTTCTTTCATTAATTTTACTTATATTACTTTTCACGGCCCTTCATCTCTGTTTACCATAACGTAAAGTGCATTAAGTTTTAAAATATACGATGTCATTATTCCATTTGTCTCTTGAATAAATGAATCAGTTTGGCAAATAAATTTACTTTCGATTATTCCGAATTTGATTATTGTCATATGGAACTTATTCTTCTTTTACCTATAGTTCATAAATCCTCATATTTCATTTATTTTATTATTTCTCAAATTGTATTATCAATTTAAGCATTTTTCAATGAATTACAAATTTTTTTGCCAATTTTTAAAATAAACTGAATAATTTTTAATCAGCATATGCGCATATCAATGACTTCGATGACATCCTTGCATCATTTTCATGCTTTCTTAGACACTTTACTTTACACTACGACACACCCCTGACTCCGGAGATGAAAATCTCCGGTTTGCAGTTTGGATGAGTGTGCGTAGAAACTTTATTGAACAATAAAAAATAGAAGAAAAGGGTTGCATACAGTGTTTTAACATCGACGAAAAACATTTGAAAATTATAAAAACGATGAAAAATGTGTGTTTACATATGAAAAGAAAGACTCGCGAAGCAAAAACTATTTTAAGACAGGTCCCAAAAATTCGCTGCATCTATATGCTTGTAGGAGGACTGATTAGGGTCCTAGTTATTGAACCTCTAGAGGGTCTTAGTCCATAAGTCTAAGGTTTTGGTGAAGGAGAGAAATCTGGGTCGGAGTCGGATGAATTGGTTAGACACTAATCAACTATTATTAGTTGAACTTTTTATTATGGCTTTCAACTACTTCTAACCATTTGACACAATTCTATTTTAGTTAAATACAAATTTAACTATTAGTCTGGCGCATCATAGTCAAAAATGGATCTTGCGCCAATGGATCACGCCAACCAGCCAACTAATGATTTCGATCCCCAAAATATTAAGAAAAATTTGGCAATTTTTTTATATGAGGTTATTTTTCTAAGTTTTGCGATCTCAGAATTTGAAGTAAGGATAATTTGAGGTAAAGCAGCCAAGCAGAGAGCATACATCTCAAACAGCTTCATCATCATCATCATCATTTTAAATATAATACTTCTAATTAATGAAATCGTGTATATTTTCTGCGATGTTTATTAATAAGTATATTTTATATTTGCCAGGTAGTGTTTTTCTCTATTGCCGAGTTTAAATAAACATCTAAAGGTTATCTCAATATATATTTACGTGTTCCACTAAAGTTATGTTTTCATATATTTTTTTCTGAAGTAGGGCAAAATACATTTTAGCATCAATGCATTTTCAGAAATTTTTACATTATAGTTAACGGCTTTCGTTGATTTCCTTCTTTGTATTTCATTTGTTTTATTTATATCTGTTTCTGTATTTACTTTTCATTGTTTATTATATCTTTCATTGTTGCATTCTTCTGTTTCCTTTTTTGCAGTATGCTGTTATTCATGTTTTACTTCTTTACTTTTATATTGCTATCATTTCTACTAACAATTTTTAGAATTGCCTGCTCCTTTATGCATAATTTTTCCTCCGGTTGTTATATTTACCTACTTTTATTTATATTTTTTGTCAATTATTGTTTATAGTTGTATTTGTTTCAAAATTTTCTTTTTGTTTTATTTTGTTTGCTTACTAATATCTGCATTTTTCAATACATTGTTATCTTTGTCTTATTTTTATCTCTGCTAATACCAAAAGCGAATGTGCATGTGTCTGACTGTTGATGCTCTACAAGACAAATTACTTGACCTAGAGTTACTAAATTTGGCACAAATATACTTACTAAAAAAAGTAAGTGGAGGATGAGAATGTGCACCTCCGACCTGAAAGTTAATTAATTAAAAATAAACTAACATTTTTGCGTCTTTTGTTGATAACTCTCGAAAACATTAACGTACAAAAATAACTTTTACACAACTTTAAAAATTAAAAAAAATCATCTTTTCATTGATACCAATTTAGTTGTCGTCCAATTTTCATTCTTTTCATTGTTTATTGTACCTTTCATGGTTGCATTCATCTGTTTTTATGAAATTCCTTTTTGCAATCTGTTGTTATTGATTTGTTTCACTGCTTTACTTTTTCTATTGCTATAATTTCTGCTGGTTATTTTTTGAATTGCCTTTTCCTTTCTTGCGTTATTGCTCCTTTGTTGTTTTATTTAGCTACTTTTATTTATATTTTTTGTCAATTATTGTTTTTCGTTGTTATTTGTTTCAAAATTTTCTTTTTGTTTTATTTTGGTTGCTCACTAATATCTGCATTTTCAATACATTATCTTTGTCTATTTTTATCTCTACTAATACCAAAAGCGAATGTGTATGTGTCTTATTGTTGATGCTCTACAGGACAAATTGCTTGACCTAGAGTTACCAAATTTGGCACAAATATACTTACTAAAAAAAGTAAGTAGGAGGATGAGAATGTGCACCTCCGACCTGAAAATTAATTGATTAAAAATAAACCAACATTTTTGTGTCTTTGACGATATTTTTTTTTGAAAATATTATCGGACAAAAATAACTTTTACACAACTTTAAAAATAAAAAAGTCATCTTTTCATCGATACCAATTGTCGTTCAATTTTCATTCTTTTCATTGTTTATTGTACCTTTCCTGGTTGCATTCATTTGTTTTTATGTAATTTCTTTCTACAATATGTCGTTATAGATTTATTTCACTGCTTTACTTTTTCTATTGCTATAATTTTTGCTGCTTATTTTTTGAATTGCCATTTGCTCTCTGCTTTATTGTCCCTTTGTTGTTTTATTTAGCTACTTTTATTTGCATTTTTCTGTCAATAATTGTTGTATTTGTTTAAAATTTTTCTTTTTCTTTCATTTTATTTCTTACTGATTTCTGCATTATTGTATACATTGTTATCTTTGTCTGTTTTTATCTCTACTAATACCAAAACCTAATGTGTATGTATCTGCCTGTTGGCGCTCTGCAGGACAAATCGTTGGGCCAAATATATTTGGCATAAACATATTTGGGAAGATAGGAATATGTATCTCTCAGAGATTGTTTTTAAAAATTAATTAATTAAAAATAGACCGAACTTTTGGCGGTAGGTTTCAAAAATATTATCGGACAAAATTAATTTTTCCACCACCTTAAAATAAAAAAAAACATTATCCTTTCAATAACATGAAATAACTTGTCATATAATATTTTTCTCTAATTTTATCAAATTTTAAAAAATACTACTATGCATATTTAAAAGCTATACTATTCGTTTTTGCAGTGAAATTTAAACCGTTTTCATTGTTTTAACAAATAATCATTTGTGTGTTGCTTTGCCATTATTGAAAGCTAAAGAATGAAGTCAATTGATTTTTTCATATTCTTTTTCACCTTTCTACTTTCTTTTATTTCATTTTGGGGGCGAATTTGTAAACTGTCATTTAAAAAATTTCCTAAGGAAGTTTAATCATGCTTCCTAAGGATATCAGCAAGTATGTCCGAGAAACTAAATAAATATTCTTTAATTCTTTAGGCATATGTAAACATATAGTGATGCTTGTACCAAAAATAACTCGCACTTGCAAAAATAAATATAAATATAAAAATTATTTCCTAAGAGTTTTGGGTTTTAAAAAATATATTTAATATTTTTCTCAACACTTAAATAAAGAAACAACGCGTTAAATGAAAAATTTAACTTTATCATATTGTTACGAAGTTGTAAAGTTGTTTTCCTAACATGCTAATTTTATGGTGGGAAAGAAAGTTTTAAAAAAAGCTTAAAGTTTAATGGGAGCCAAGTCAATGAACTCCGACGTTGGCACCCATTTTGCAACTTGGCGACGAAAAGAAATTCTAGAAAATTCATGAATTGTGGTCCTATCTCTGCTAGGAGCAGAAAATATCAAGAGCTTTCTAGAGATTACTATGTGACATCACTTCCTGTTAGTTCTTGTTAGGTATAAAAATCAAGCTCTCACAAGCTAAGGCGGAATCAGTTGGGAGTTGGGTCAGCAGTGAAGATGGTGAACTGAGACAATTAGCCCTTTTGAAAGTGCTGTAATTAATATTTATTAGAGATCTGCTACTGGTTTGAGTTATTTATTTATAAAAGTGCTTCTTAGTTTTTTTTACATGTGCTACGTTCTGTTTTTCTGGTATATTCGCAAAATAAAGAGTCGTTTATGTTTTTTATTATTATCCTGCTTGTTAATCTGCATTCACGTACACCCGTCAGACGATTTTTGTAAAAATTGTATAGCTAAAAGTCTATTCCATCCAATCATAATCAATTTTTCAATGGATACTTAAGTAAAGAGGTCGTGGCTTGTCATATTTAATTCTATTCCAATCACTGGATTGTTTAACTTCAATATCTTTAATATTTTCAAAGAAAAACAAGAATAAACTTTGTACAATGTGTTTCTTTAATTAGTTTAATTCTAGGTAATTAGTAATTAGTTCTTCTTTTCATGCTTTTGAATGATGATAATAGTTGGTTCATTTCAATCCAATTAAATCTATTATGAAGTAAGTAGAGCGTTCAGAGATGTTTCTGAGAATGATGGAGTAGCTCTCGTTCGTTCAATTGACGGTAATTACCCCCTGTCACTTGCAATTAATTTGATTTGGCAGAAGTAAATCGAAGATTCTCTCCTTGAAGATGATAAATCTGTGAACCACAGAGAATATTCAAGAGAATATAGAATATCCTCAGAGAATATTCAAATTATCTAGACTGGTTGTTAAAAAATGTGACTACTATAAAAAAATATTGGCATGAAAATTTAATTTCTGTACGGAGTTTGATTTTTTTCCTGTGCCTTCCACAAAAAAATAATCAGAAAAATTAAAAAGAAAATGGAAACATGACTACTTTTATTCGCAATTCATTTATTCTTTTCCACGTCAGAATTTCATTTAACCTTCCTATGTTAAACAAAAATTAAGATATAAAATTTATGATGTTATTGCTAAATCATGCTCAAAAAGCTTCTTTTGTTGCAGTTGAAAAATAAAAATCTTTCTAAATCGGCCAAATTTGGCGATGATACCTGAGGAGTTAATTGAAAATTCACTGAATAGAATATCTGCTTAATTTAACAGCTAGATAGTTTATAAATTTTTTGAAAATCGGAATTTTTATTCGATTTTTTATATCAGAAACTATTATTTATATTATTTATGCAACAAAATTTAGATTTATTTTAATTGGAATCTCCATGTATATTGTTGACTTTTATTAACACATTGAATACGGATTTTTTTAAATAACCATTTTCCTATGGGAATGAAGATAATAAGCTCCAAATAAGCCAAATTAATTGTTTGGAGTTTTTTTTCTACGAGCCGATTTTAAACCATAGATTGAGACGTAAAAGTCCCATAACAAAAAAAATTTACGTTCGTATGCATAAAACATTATTATTATTAGTTATTGTGAAAACTTATTTATATATTTACATTATTTCATCAACTTATTGCTAAAAAATGCGCATTGCTTATCAATAGATCAAATCTAAACTTACGTGCACAGAAGAAAGGTCTTTAGTAATCAATGGTTTTTGAAGTGATAATAGAAATATAAATTAAAAGGTAAAAAATATAAATAAGAAACAGAAGATTTAAACAAAAAACGATAACAATACACCTTTTTGCGTGCTCAACGCAACAGCATCAAGTGATTGCATCAACGAAAAATTACAACGATTAATATTTAAAACACATAAAATAGAATTTAGAATTTAGAATGTAAAAGAAATTATTCAAAATGGAAGGAATGAATAAGAACTCGAATCACGAAAAATTTCGAAGTTTTTAAATTTTTGTTAATCTTTGTTAAATTTTGTTAATTATAACTGTTTTTGAAGTGAATATTAGGCTGCGGCATCTAGGTAACTAAATATGAAATGTGCACAATTGTTCGTGTTCTACGACTGGGACATATTACAATGAGCTTCAAAGCAATTTTTATCCTCATAATAATTTGAAAATGTGAAATGTGCACAATTGTTCGTGTTCTACAACTGGGACATATTACAATGAGCTTCAAAGCAATTTTTATCCTCATAGTAATTTGAAAATGTGAGTGGGATAAATATGAAATGCGCACAATTGTTCGTGTTCTACAACTGGGACATATTACAATGAGCTTCAAAGCAATTTTTATCCTCATAGTAATTTGAAAATGTGAGTGGGATACATATGTCCCGTTAATAGTCAAAGGGTTAAATATTTTTACTTATTGGTTTGATTTTTAAGAAACTATGTATGAGAAAAAATTTTATTGACTTAACTACCTCAAAGAGAAGAATTTAGCTTAATTACGTTATATTAATATAAATCAAAGAAAATAATAACCAAAAAAATGCTCTTAGAGAATCGAATTAAATAAACAAGGAATCCATTCTAGTCCACTTTTTCAGGGACTATGGACTAAATTCGAAATGGATTCAAAATAATTGGGAAATTTTTCTGAAAGAGGTTTGCCTTACGCCAAACTAAAGCCTCTCATAGCCCGAAATTTCCCAAACCAAGACGAACACGTTAAATAAACAACTAAAGATTTTTTAAAAAGAATAAACAATCATAATATCAGTAAAAAAATTGATTTAAAAGTCGTTAGCCATCTGGCAGAAACTGCCTTCATAAAAATATCAGTAAAAGAATGAAAGTTCAAACCTATATATATATATATTTTTTAAAAATTGGGCTGATACTATATTTTCTAATTATTTCTTTTTATTTTACCGTTTCCTTCTATTTATTAAGGTATTGATTGAAACTGGAGGCTTTTTAACTAAATTTTTCAGTTCCCTGCGCCTCCTGTTTTTCTATTTCTTTACGAATAATAGATGGCACCACAATCTTGATTGGTACTTACGAATGTTGATTGCGGCGGGATATTTCTTTGTCTGTGATTAAAGTATGGACATTTTAATTCTCTCCAAGAATTGGGTTAGGTTTGAATTTTCACTTTTTATTGATACTTTTATGAAGGCAGTTTCTGCCAGATGGCTAACGATTTTTAAATCAATTTTTTAGCGATATTATGTTTGTTTATTCCTTTTAAAAATTCTTTTGCTGTTTATTTATCTTGTTCGTCTTGGTTTTGGAAATTTCGGGTAATGAGAGGATTTAGTTTGGCGTAAGGCAAGCCTCTTAGAGAAAAATTTCCCAATTATTTTGAATCCATTTCGAATTTAGTCTATAGCCCTTGAAAAAGTGGACTAGAATGGATTCCTTGTTTATTTAATTCGATTCTCTCAGAGTATTTTTTGTTTGTTTCTTTTTCGACTATCTCGGCGGTACTTTTAACATCTTCGAATTTTATGATATCAGCCTTTTTAACAAAAATTTTATTTATTACTACCTGCCGGACAGGTGTGTTATTTTTAATGATGATGTTATGGAAATCAAACTAATTTGTTCGAAAGGTTGCCCACAAGGTTTCGTTATATCACCCAATTTGTGGAACCCATACTTGAATCAACTTCTGAGTCTGAATAGTGACACCTTGTTTTTACAGGCCTTTGCTGGTGACCTTGCGCTTGTTTTGGCCGGCAGAGTCAGGAAAGAATTGGAGAATAATACAAATAAAGCGCTGGCCACTATTGCCAATAAATTGAGAGAATTAAAACTTGACCTGTCGGTCGACAAGTGTCAGGGTCTCGCTTTCAGATCTAATGTGCACCACAGATAGAGATGTGGACAGAGTATTTTTAATAGAAACACCATTTTTAAGATCAATGGGCAAAGTGTTAAGATAGGGAACTCTCTGGAATACCTGGGAATTCTGCTGGATAGCAGATTGACTTGGTCCAATTATATATTGTCCCTTCATAAAAAGATTAACAAACTGGCAAGCAATTTTAATAAGTTCATTAAGGCAAACTGGCATATAGACAAATATTTAATAAAATTTTGGTATTTTAGTGTTATTGAACCGGCTTTACTCTATGGCGTTGGCGTTTGGTGTGGAGCTCTTATTGTGGAACAAATTAATCGTCTTCACACCATTCAAAGAGCTTTTCTTTTTAAACTGCTGAGACCATATAGAACAACTGCCACACAGGCGCTTAATGCCCTGTCTGGCATCCCTCTCTTATACCTTAAAGCCAATTATGAATACTGAAAGTTTCAAATTTGGTCCTGTCGCTCAAGAGGACTCTATGGAACAATTGAATTGGATAAATTGGATCATTATTTGTTTCTTTCCGATATCCCCCTGGATTTCAGGGTTTTAAATATGCAGGAGAGACTGTACGATAATATTTTTGAGGTGTACACGGACGGGTCCAAGATCGCTGACGGTGTTGGATTCTCTGTGTGCATCCTCAACAAAGAAATTCAGCATGAAACAATTTGTCATAAGCTAGAACCAAATAATATTGTTTTCCAAGCAGAGTTGGCCGCTCTTGGAGTGGCGGCTGACTGGGCAGTTGAGAATAATACTAAAATTAATATCTTCACCGATAGCAAGTCCTCCATCGGTGCCCTCAAGAGCCATGGGACAAAATCAAATTCGTTAATTCAATTTCAAATAAGTTTCGCTTGGCGGAGAGACTGTTTGGGCTCACCTGGGTGAAAGCTCACGCTGGGATCCCAGGAAATGAGCTCGCCGACCAATTCGCCAAGCTGGCAACCACAAATGGAGAATTAATGAATCTCCCACTTCCACACTCATATCTGAAATTACAGTTAAAAAGAATTTTATTGGAATTTTGGAATGATTGTTACACCCAATACCAATCTGCATCAGGGACCCGGATCAGGGCTTACGTGCCTCGTGTGGATGAAAAATATATCTTATCCTTTCTTACGGGACATGGATCTTTCCCATGCTATCTCAGCAGATTTAAAATACTATCTTCCCATTATTGTGAATGCGGGGCTCTTGGTGACCCCGATCATTATATATTTGAGTGTCGCTATACAAATGAGTTCCACCTTGGGAGACCCACAGAGAATGCTAAGTCACTGTGGCTCGAAAACAGTTTTCTTTCAAAATTAATCGTGACAAGCTGATCTTTTGTTTCAAGATTAGAGGAGCTGTCTGTGATCTTCTGTGTTCAACGTAAACTCTTTTAAACTTTTATTTTTAAACTTTTAGCTTTAAACTTTAACTCTAGCAGATTTTTCTATTTAGTTTTTTTTTTAATTATGTCATTTTAATCACTTTTGCCCCATTTTATTAAGGTGTTTTAGATTTCTACACTCTGTGTTTTTATGGTGTGTTGTTTGTGTGTATGTGTTTTATGTGCTTGGATTTAAATTGGCTTTTTTAACTACTGTTTGGGTTGTTTTATCTATTGCTCTTTCTGCACCTTGGCATTTGGTGTATCTTCTCTCGACCGTTTACGGCTGATTGAGCAGTAGTAAAATTGATTTTGCTATTTATATTAAATTTTTAAATTTATTTCGATGTATCTTTGTCCACCAGTGTTTCGGTATAGCATGAACTATTTTTTTGAAAATAATAAAGAAAACTTCCCCCTCCGTGCCATGTAAAGCCTTAAGCTAATTTTGGCAGGCTGGTTCGGAGTGGTTAGTGAATGAGTGTATGAAAGTGGTGGCACTCCACACCATTCCATTATATAGCTCATCCATTTAGGTAGGTCATTCACGGGCCACTCAACTCCATGCTAATGGCGTGGTGGCATTCCACACCATTCCATTATTTAGCCCATCCATTTAGGGAGGTCATTCCCTGGTTGCTTTGAGCAAACCGCAAACCTAATCACTACCGGTCGCTCTTCCCAACCTTTTTCACCTCACGTACCCCTTAATTAATCTTTTTATTATTCCGTACCCCCTACTGTCATATCCTCCCCCCGTAAATGCAAAAAAGTTCTTCTCCCTCTATGCAAAAATGTTTTTTATTAATAAGGTAAAGGCTAGTTTAAGAGTCAAGCGATTAGAACTATTAACATTTGCAGGAATCATTTTTGATTTTACAATTTATTTACTTTTTAAAATAGTATTAGCTCAAAGCCAAAACAAATGAAACCAGTATTGTAATAATTTCGCATTAACCTATAAGGATAACTTAAGGATTCGCATTAACATATAAGGATAACTTATTACTTCGTAATAAGGACTTAGGACTTACAATACTTTTACTTTTCATTCAAATCTGGAACAACAAAATTCGGTAAGTTTTGTTTCATTTTAATACTTTATGTTTTTTTGTTTCCTCAATTACCAACTTTGATTTCGTGTACCCCTAACTGGACTTTCACGTACCCCTAGGGGTACGCGTACTACAGGTTTGGAAACTCTGTCCTAGAGATACCGCGCCTACTCCTCCACCACTTTCGAAACGGGACCCTGCTTGCTTATGGTTTGCGCTTTCGCGAGAGAGCATCAGCCCCGGAAGTCCAAATGGATTTCAAGCGAAGTTGGATTTCCACACTTTCGACCATACCATCCCAATTCTCATCGGATTTTCCAATGAGGACCTGTTTTGGAACGGTGCGACCGAATGTGCGGGGTGTGAAGTGATCGTGGATGTCAAGCTTAATATCATAGAGTAGGTTATCTCT